>JAOPJJ010097020.1:0-13162 GCA_027122795.1 Enchelyopus cimbrius
TGTGTGTGTATGTGTGTCTGTGTATTGGTGTGTGTGTGTGTGTGTGTGTGTGTGTGTATGTGTGTCTGTGTATTGGTGTGTGTGTGTGTGTGTGTGTGTGTGTGTGTGTCTGTGTATTGGTGTGTGTGTGTGTGTGTGTGTGTGTACGTGGTGGTGTTTGTCACACCTGGGAGCTGCTCCCCAAACACACAATCTGGTCCAACTGTTGATTCCGGAGCAGAGCCCCCCCCCCCATAGTCATTATTCAGACTGACAATCTATTAATATGCCTGCTCTGCTAACCCTGCTGCCCCTCCACTCTCTCTCTCGCTCGCTCTCTCTCAGCGTGACCTTTGCCCTTCCTACATGCTAACTTGAGACAGTGATCAATTGATTGTTCTTCTTCACATACTCCAAGTATAACATAATCAAGCTAATATTTATCTTGGAAGCAGACAAGGATATCTCGTGAAATGTCAGGTTTGGTTTCGGGCCGTGTTTGGATTAATCAAATGTCCATTCCTCCACAGAAGCACATCGGACATGTGAGATAAAGCAAACAGCCCCCGCTCGTTTGATTGCAGCGTAGGAACGTTCACATGAGCGCACAGAGCGAGAGAGAGAGAGAGAGAGCGCGAGAGAGAGAGAGCGAGAGAGAGAGAGAGAGAGAGAGAGAGAGAGAGAGAGAGAGAGAGAGAGAGAGAGGGAGAGCCTGGCTTCTACTGGGTAGAGGACATTTCCTCCTATGTATTTATTAATTCATCTTCCAGCCCAGTGGGCATACACACCTGTAAAGCATTCCTTGTAGCACGTCTTCCAAAAAGATGTGCTGGTGAAAAGACTGAGAGGAAAGAAAGACGTGTTCCTGCAGTGATTGCTGAAATGCATCCGGTTTTGGTTCTGTGCAGACAGGGTCACGTGAATTCAGTTTAACGGTTAGGATGCTGCTTAGTCTCTACATTTGGTGAGAGAAAACCGTCATGCCCTCGCACACTTCACTGCTTGAAAGTGACTTTACAAATCCAAAACAATTCCATGACTTTTTGCACATTCCTGGCATTCCTTAAAAATATGTCATCCTCATGCTGTTTCTCTGACTAATGTGTGCGGAGCTCAACTGTGTTCCCCTGGAGACGTAAACACGTGGATATTCCACGGCCCAAACTGTGTGCCACCGTGTCAGATACATGCCTCAGCCCCTCCACCCTCTGTGAGCTACGCTGGGAGGCACTGACGCAGTGTTGATGTCAATTACTGCTGTGAACACACACACACACACACACACACGCACACACGCACACACTCATCACCATAAAAGGTGATGTCCTTTTTAATTAATTTGATGTCATTCAAATACAAATCCTTGTGTTTTATTGCATCTGAATACAAAAATACTATACTGTATTTACGTCACCCACGCAGAGAATACACAGAAAGTCTTCACGGCTAAATGCCAGTCGACAATCGCCGCATAAATGATATCATGACAAAATACAGCAATGAACCAGATTCTATTGGAGTTCTTCTGATTACACTTCCCAGTAGAATGACCTGGGGTTCAGCAGTGGTTCCAAAAGTAGTTGACTAGGAAATTAAACCAAACACAGGCTTTGTCACTAAACTGCGGGGTATGGACACGACATATCAAAAAGGCTCATTTGATCGGAGGATGTATGAAGGTACACTGGTCTGTGTACCAATGTGTAACTCCATGTCAACAATTTAAATCAAATAATAATTTGTAGTTTTGTTCGTTTTTCAACATTTCGTGCCCCAGCAGGAAATGTTGAAATCAATTCAAACTAAAATCTATCTTCACAAGATTCTACAGATGATCATGAACCAAGCACACATTACATTGCATTGAGCTCTCCAAGCAGTGTATGTTCAGTAGGAAGTCATGAAACACATGTATTTCCCAGGGCTGTCATGCCACGGACCCTGCCGCTCACAACCCACCCCCGCCGCGCCGCTGAGACCCCCGTCTCTGGGCAGGAGGCGACGCCTCCGCTAATAAACATCCTGGTGCGGCGCGGCTGAAGGAGCGGCCGCTCTCTCAGCTCCTCTCTCACACCAGATATTGGGTAACGTCCGCTGGGCTGGAACAGCGACCGACAGAGAGACAAGCTACCCAGACAAAGTCATCCCCCCTCTGATGAATAACCCCTCACATCCCTGGGCCTGGAAAACAGCACCTTTCGCTGTAATGGAGATTAATTATGTGTTGAAAAGAACAGAAAATTAAGCAGGGAGGGGAGAAAAGAAAATACAAGGAGAGAGAATGGGGAGAGTCTTTATCTGGAGCCGCTCTCCTCTCGTCATGCTGCTGTGTCGGGGGGGAACATTATGATGTCCAAAATGTTTGGAGTGTGTGTGTGTGCCTTGGGCCTAAAGAGATGTCAGGTGTGAGATAATAAGGGAGAATGAGGGAGAAATGAAGGAAGAAGTAAGATGTTGATGTACTTCATGTCAATAAGTGTTGAATCTAAAAAAGCTAAGAATGATGAAGGACCTGACAGCATTGGGAGGCGCTTGGATGGCCGGTTTGTTTTTGCATTTCGGCTCTCGGTCTGTATGAGGCCTGCAGCTCTACTTGTTTGTGTATTTGGGAGTGAAATAATGAAACATTATTAAGATGATACTTCCGTTGGTGTGGCTGGCTACAGCAAAAACACACATGTGCAGCCAGCTTTTCAAGGTAGCTCAACAACTCAACAGTAGAAATGAAGCCGTCTTACAATTCTGCTCTTTGAGTATGACTTGAGTCATTAGCCAACTCGTGAAACCTCTCCTCTAGGAAAACATGTTTGCCTGCTTATTATTGATTGGCTTTACAGTGAGCCCATAGAGTGTGCCTTGTTGACAGGTAAATAGCCCTTCAGACAGACGGCTCTGCAAAAGCTCTCTGTGGTCTTGATCCAGGGAACAAGACCCCTCAGCTCCATCTCCACTCTCTATGTAGCCCTAATCCCTGAGCATCCCCCAACCCACCGTGTACCTCTGCCACACACTCTCTCTCTCTCTCATACTCACTCACTCACTCACTCACATGCGTGTACACACAGCATCAGCAGACAGAAATACTTGATCACATTGCAAGTTCACCAGGCAAGGGGGATCACATAGAATCAAATCCAAACGTGTTGTCAGATATATATGTATAAAAAGATGGAGGTTCTCCTGGTGCACCCCCCCCCCCCCCAGGTTGGCGGTGAACAGGGCAGATGTGGTTATGTCAACACCAGAGCAGAGTGAGACGCGGGCCGCATCCTTCTTGTAAACCACTCTGTCAGTCGTTTGTCAAAAGTGTGCAATTAGTGACTCTTAGGGAAGGCACGCTGTCTGACGCTGGCTGAGACTGCACACAGGAGCTGGAGACGCTCTCAGAAGAGAGGCGTGCACAGCTGTGGCGTTGCTGGAGACGCTCGCTCAGCTCCATGCTTGTCATTCAGTTTGTGCTGTGTTTACACACCATGTACAACCATATGTGTATGATGATGATAATGAGATATTACATGAAAATGACACATTGTCATTATTAATTCATGTAAAAAAAAAATATATATATTGGTTCATGTTTTATTACTTGGGCTAAAGGAACTGCAACACATGTTTTAAATCAATACATTTTTGCGGATTTGTTGTGTGTGTGTGTGTTATTTGAAATAATTTTGATATACTGGAGGTATGACACATTTACTGTTGAGACATTGGGTGCATAAAATGCAACCTGACACACACACACACACACACACACACACACACACACACACACACGTATACATACACAGGTCTCTACTCCCTGTATGGCATATCTAAACATTGTTACTTGAAGCTATCAATCGTTAGAAGGAAGCCCACTAATGGATCGTTACTGTGGAGGCTGCACAGGATGTGACAACCTGCTGCATGTTTTCAGACCGCAGGTCAGGCTTGCCGGCACATCTGTGAAGCCGTGCTGCAGGCCTCATGAGACGACGTCATGAGAAACGTTACTCCAGCAGGCTTTCCCGCTTTCTAGTTGTTGAATAATCCGGGACCCGGAGCTATGGGCCTGTGGTCGGTGCCAAACCGCTTTCAGTTCCCTTTTTGTGTTTTTTGTTTGCTAACATGTGGTACAGACATGTTGCTCTGCTGCGCTGCGCCAGCTCCCTCATGTGTAGTCGACGACGCTCCTACGAGCTGCTTTGAGTCAACAGTTCTCCTCTGCTTATGAATCACAGATCTCCATTTCAAAATGGCCGTTGTAATGCAGAATTTTATCGTGGACATTCTTTTGAATGATGTCAACATTGAGTTGATTCCCTGAAGACTGTCAAAGGAAGTGGCTTCGTCTATGTTCCATGTTGCAAAAGCACGTCCTTCCTCCTGGGTTTTTAAGCAGGGTGTCATGGAATGAGTAGCACCTTTCATTTTGAATCATTGGTTAATGGTGATATTCTATTTCAAGTTCTCATGCTGCAGACATAGATGAACCATGTGTGTGCGCGTGTTTATGCGTGTTTGTGTGTGTCTGTGTGTTAGCACAATGTTCTTGCACTTATCAAAGATGCCCTCGTTTTTCCTTTGGATAAGATCTTTGCCCTCCCGATAGGACAATGAAATGTATGAAATATTGTCACTAGCAATTCCTACAACTTTTCTAGAATCGGGGTTTTAACTTGTTCAGAGCCCATGGAAAGGAGAAGGGGCGGTTCAACTGTGAATACGAAGATGATCGTTTGTCTTTTTCGTATGAAGATAATGGGTAGTTTAGGTGGCTCTATAAATCCTGAAACCCAAATGTCACAACCCATGAGCCCAATGCAGGCATATATCCATGGTGGATTCACGGCCTCCACATGTTACCCTGTGTAACCTGCTCAGTCTTTTTACTGTTTTGAGCTGGTCCGCTCTGTATTGATTTGATTTATGTTAGTAACTATTTATTTTGGGACCCAGTGAGTGATACTTCTCTCCAAAGCAATGTATAAGATTGCAACAGAAGTCAGTACTTTAGGAGTTTGGGGGCGGAGCATTTACTCCATCAGTGGCAAATATCCAGAGAAAACTCAAAGCATAAAGTGGGACGAATAGCGAGTTCAGGTCTTCAGTCGCTGCGTTGGACTATCCCTGCACAGGAAATACTATGAGCTCAGAGAACACCGATGAGGGGGGGGGGGGGCTGTGGGTTTGTCCACTGGACGTCTACAGTGATTAATATCAAGGGCTGATCCCCCCCCCCCTGCTGAGTGACAGCGGCGGCCGTATCCCCCTCCTCTGCGGCTGCTGCGGGGTGGCGGGGATCTGCTGACATTGTGGTTTGGCATGCGGCTCGCATGAGAGACTGATTGCATGTGTAACCCTGGACAGGGGAAGCCCTGCACACACACGCACACACACACACACACACACACACACCAGTGGATGTGTGAGCAAATTCCGATTAAGCTTTGTTCATCTATGCGATTTATTTATTTTTTGTTGGGTCAAAAAAAGGTCCTACTTGTTTTCTAATAATGATTCTGTAGTTTTGAAAGTAGAACTTAAACAGTCAAAGTTTGCCTCACTTGTTCTCAGACGACAACTTTAGGGAAATGGTCAATATTTCATGTTAAGTAATGTAATGGCAGTTAAGTGATATGCAAAGTGTTTGAGTCTGTACAGTTATTTTGGACAGCAAAGTATGAATTTAAATAGTGTTGGTTGGACAGAAAGGTCTGTATTTAATACCAAGTCATGCTTAGAGAGGACATGGCTGCCAAATTCCCCTTTATTAGGGGCACTCACTTAAGAGCCTCATTTTGGTTCGTTGCCATCTAGTAGTTTGATCTACTGAACAAAATGTTGAGTTATTTTCTGAAATAACCTTTTGCAGAGCCAAAATTCTGTCCGCATAGCAGCAAGGCAGAGAGAGACTATGCAGATGTGCCCGGCAACCAGTCCTGATAAGATGTCCAACGAGAGACGCCTAGTCCTGGTGCAGTCCTGGGAACTAACAAGGAGAGACACATTTTAGTGGCCTGGGATAATACCTCAGAATCTGTGTTTGGCTTGATTGTTCGCCATCAGTGCATAAGCTGAAAAGTATTTCAAGGCGCAACGTGGAGCCAGATAGAGAAATCATTAATTGCTCATGAAAACAAACCCCTGCCAAGGGTCCTTATACCAGGAGCCATTTTTGGTCAATGAAGCATCAGGAATTTCTGAACTTTCCAATGTACTGAATTGTGGAGGGCTTACTTTTTGGCATTGCACACATTGTGGGTTTTTTGATTGAAAGTGTGTAAGCACCACTGAAAATGTGATATATCCATGACACCCAAAAGGAAATGGATTAAGAAAACAAAGCTGCAAATGACTATGAGTACAAGGAGCCTACACTGAACAAGCCAGTGGGAGTCGGGCGATTTCAACAACACCGATTTCTGGAGTCTTCCACTGAAGGAATGGAAAGCTGTGCAGAGACGGCCAGAATCTATATCTGCATGCCCATACAGTAGCTGCAAGTGTGGGATGTCATTTTGTGTTTGACTGGCAGGTATTTATAATTGGGCACAGCTAATATAACCAGTTGAACATGCGTGTGTGGCTGGTTAACGAGGGGATCGCCCTTGTGACCACAGGGTGTTGAATGCTTGTTTAGAGATCTTTTTACAGATGGTGATATTTCATTACAGTCACATTTTGGTTTGAAAATAATATCAATTCATTGACAAAGAACTGTGGCACTGAAATGTGTGGGTTTTCTGGAACCTTCCCATTCATGTCTATCAGTGATTGGGGCCAGTGAGTAGTGATGGCCACACGTGTGCACTCCTTCTGCCCTCAGATATATCTCTAAACAGTCCAAACTGGCGGGTATTTCCCAGGCAAACTAAATGGAACTTTTGGCTGATCATTGTGCCAAAACATAATGTTCAAATCGATGGATCACTTTCAAAGCATTAGTGATTGGCAAAAGCGGGGATACAAAAAAAAACCTGAGGGTACGAAGAAAAAAGAAATGAGCTTGAAGGAGAAAGATGTCTCTACTTATAGCTGCGCAACAGCAGCTGCACCCCATCCTTCCAATGCGTGTTTTACTTCCTCTCATGACGCAAAGACGTCTTTCTGCTCTTGTTATTTCTTTGATTTCTCCATTGAACCAGTTTGGTGACAGTTGGGTTCTTAGTGCAAATTCATTGCTTTCGTAAGGAATTTTGGCTGTCGGTCAAGTCGGTGAGTGTTAGTGACAATACCTGACAGTGTTCTGTAATCCAGGATTTCTTCATCGCTTGCAACTGGCAGATTTCAGACAATGCTTATTTGTCGAAGGGCGAGGTGTGAAAACACCTTTTCCTTTTTTTTGCGTTGCCAGCTTTGGACAATATGGCTTTTGTTTTCCTCTTTTTTTTTCATTTGCAAGATGTAGACAGGAGATAAGACCTAGCCGCTGAGGGCGAGACAAACATTATATCCTCAAACTAGTATAACCATGCGTTAGCTTATGTTATTTCTAATGAATGCAGCAGGAGCAACAATTTAGGTGGCAAAAAGATCACTGTTGTATTTATTATTAGCCAACATCTAGATTATTTTTACTAGACAATATTTCTTTCTTCAATATTTTCCAAACTGTCAGATACTGCGTAGTTTGGGCGTCCTACAGTCACGCTTTGCTTTGATACAGTTGACCTTTTCTGGCTTGGCTGTCAATTGTCTTGGCTGTTAATTTAGTAAATGAATGCAAATCAGTCAGGCCAAAGTACAGTATGAAGAAGGCCTACAGGGTGTCTGTCTGCACGGGTTTGAAGGTGTTCTGAAGCGATGAGCTCATATAGAAATTGATCTTCCTCATGTTAGTGCTTCATGACTTCATGGGACTTGAAGTCTACTTTGAGGTGTATGTAGTGAGTACGGTGCTCAGTGGGGTGCAAGACAGTCAGAAGTGCAACCAGCGTAACCCAGGACATTAGCCCAGTAAGAAGAACATTTTAATGTGAAACTGTGTGAAATATGAATACACATGACTACAACGCATCAATACAAATGTGTCCATGCTCAGTATATTTTAAATGATACGTCTCCAAAAGTTCATATATTGTTTGCGCTTAAATGTTAAATAGTTCCCTGCTCCCGACCTGTCCACAGATGCACTATTTCACATGTCGACAGGTCGGTATACAGTGAGTTTTCTGCAAACAGTTTCCTTTACTTCTACGGCAGCTAGTGGTGTTCAACCTCAGAGAACCCAACATGTTCAGTCATGCGTCCAATCCATCAGAACAGGAACGCAGACCTGGATGAGGAGCAGGGCTTGGGTTGTTTTTTCTAGTACTTAATATCCTCAGACAACTCCCCAAATTCCTGTCTCCAACACAATTTGTTTCCGTGGAGCAGGTATCTGGATGTATTGTGTCTGCATATCCAAGGTGTGTGTCTGAGTCAGTGAGACACATTAAAGCAGCGCACAGTGGAGTATAGAGAAGGCCTACGGGTCCACATGAGTTTGAAGGTGTTCTGAAATATGTATCTTATCATGTAAGTATACGTCTTAATGTGACTACGTTTAACGTGTAGGTAGTGAGCATGACGCTCACAGCCGGGCGCAAGAATTATCTGTCAGACGTGCAACCAATGAAACTCAGGAAATGCGCCCAGGGAAGTAGAAGTTTGCCCGAAAAATTATTTGGCTGTGCTTCAAGTAACAATATTATTTTGTTACTGAACTGATACTTAGTAAAATATACAAACAACAACAACACGTGCATATGATGCTTTGTCGGACAGCGACACACAATGATCTCTCTCTGTCTTACCAACTACTGCCGTGTGCAAAAGGACATTGGTCTTTTAGTTTGTCTTGTCTCCACTGGATTATTTTGGATTATTTTACTTCACAAAAACCATGCCAAAAATAATCCTTTTCTTAAACCGTCATCCATTCTGATCATATTTTTGTATGGTTTCTGATTATCTCACAGTTACAGTTTCACCTGCAGATCTTTATATAATGAATTATTTCACTTCATGTTGGTAAGGGGTGTGTGTGTGTGTGTGTGTGTGTGTGTGTGTGTGTGTGTGTGTGTGTGCGTGTGTGTGTGCGTGTGTGTGTGCAGTCAGTGTTCGGTCGGCAGGGGGATGATGGTACGAGACTTGCACATTTGATGTTCCCATACTATTGTGACAGTTCTCATTGGCAGATGTTTCATGTCAAGAATACTTTGCAGTTGAATCAACAAATTCAACTGTCTAGGTGTGTGTGTGTGTGTGTGTGTGTGTGTGTGTGTGTGACACCACCCAGCTGGCTCAGAAACACTCCTGAGAGTTAGCACAAAGCTCTTATTGTTCCTTCAGAACAGAAGTTTTATTGTGGTCGGTCGTCATTTCGATGGGATAGGAATGCATCATTGAGAGAGCCCAATTAAAACACACAGGTACGCACACGCACACACACACACACACACACACGCACACTTAACTGATCAAATCACTGCTGTCACATTGATGGGATGCTAATTTCTGTCATTGCTTGCTGATGATGACGCCTTTGGCTCCAAAGGCCTCACTCTGACATGCAGACACCTCAACCAGGAACTACTGTTACACAATGTGTGATGGTACACACATACAATTTAGCTCTTAAACTCTAAAACATAAACGTGTTGTGTTCAGGATTGTGGCCCGTGTGTGTGTCAGGTCCCAGCTAAACTCATGATTGCGCTGCACTTGGCTCATCGCAATTGTGGCTGAAATGAGCAAAACTAATTTATGGCAAATGTTGTCTATATAAATACTTTGATGTTGATGTAAATATAGTGAGGTAACAGACTTAGCTTCACTGGCTACACATACTGTCATGTACTCACAAAGGGAGGAGTCGTCTGACTCCTGGCTGAAATGTTCCTGGTTTGAAATGACCCTAAAAAAAGATCATACGAAACACATCCCTGTAGAAAGGGGAGTGTTTGAACGTGTGCTTTCTTAGACAACAAGCTGTTCAATGCACACACACACACACACACACACACACACACACACACACACACACACACACACATACACACGCTCCCTAGCAGTGCGTAACCCTTGTGGTGGTGCATCCTGATGCAGCAGGGGCCCTGTCCAAACAGGAAGCAGGAGTTTGAATCAGTACGGCCTCTTTGTACTCCATTACTTTTGCCATGTTCCATCTCTCTCTCTCTCTCTCTCTCTCTCTCTCTCTCTCTCTCTCTCTCTCTCTCTCTCTCTGTGTATCAGCATGGAGCTGAACAGATCAGGGCTGGAGGTAGGCTGTGTGTGTGTGTGTGTGTGAACAGGGTGGGTCGGGGGGTCCGGGCTGCGTTCTGAGACGAGCCTGTGGCTCTTGATGTGACGGCTGTGCTGTTGGGCGATGAGAAGTGTCTGGATTAGATCCTATGCACACACACACACACATGCGTGCACACACACACACACACACACACGTGCACACACACACACACACACACACGCGTGCACACACACACACACCCACAGACAGCTTCGGGGGTGGAGGAAGACACTCGCGATGCAGCATCCGGCAGGTTCGCCTCTCAAACCTCCGTGTTTTGACAAGAAATTCTTCTGAGGAGCCACTGTTTGAAATGTGGGGCTGTGTACACAGAGCCCTGCTGCTCTCCAGCTCGCCCCCCCCTTACCAACACCTACTATAGGGCGACGCTGACTTCACATCGACCACATCGGGGACAGCAAAGTTGTGTTTGTCTAGTCTCCCTGGAGTCAAGGACCACAAGGAAACCAAGGAACGCCAACGTTTCCAAGAAGCCTCGACAGCGACGAGACGCAAAGGGCGACGCCAATGCGAGCGTACTCCTCTGTGCGTTAAAAAGGTGTAGCATTAGATCATCCCAGACCTGGAGAAGGGGAGCAAACACACCGATCTCCAGTGGCTCATTTCAAACCCTTTAGAAACCGACCGCAAAGTACAAATCCCCTCCATTGGAAACGGTGCAGGGAAACGGTTTCTGTGGTTTCACAAAGTAGGGATTTGTAACCTGGAGTTAGAGATGGCAGCAGTCACAGCGACGCGTTGAGGCCCCTCGTAAAGCCCCCCCCCCCCTGTGTGATATGGGGGGGGTCTGATGCTAGGCTACACCAGATGCTTTGCCACACTGTGTGCTGATTGGTCAGAAGGCTCCTGAGGGAGGAGCTCAGGGTCAGTCCGAGTGCACTGCTTGACCATGATGAATTATTCCTCCACAACACGGGCGTGGGGCGCAGCTGAGAGGGATACGCGCAGGACAGGTTCTGTTAGCGTGCGTCTCTCTACCGTGTCGTAAGGTTAGCCAATCGGCCAGGATTTATTTTTTTGGCCGTCATCATTGTTTTGAATACATATCTGGCAACACGAGCCGCCTTGCGCGCTGACCCTTTGTAGAAAGAAAGTGGCCTCTCGTACGCCCCTGGTCAAGGCTTGTTTTTCCAACTGTTTTGGGGTTTGGTGTCAACCCTTACTTTTTTTGTATTGACGTAATGATGATGTTCTGTGTGGACGTGAGGCTGGGCATGCACATGCTTGCAAATGACTTGAGAGATAAAAAAATGTTGAAAATCAAGTCCCCTCATTCCTGCTCCAGACGTGAATCCACGGGGCAGGCGCCACAAACACCACCGAAGAATCTCTGACTTGATGTGATGGAAGCGCAGTGGCAAAGCGTCCGTGGTCAAGCCTTGGCAACTTTAAAAAAGAAAAACCCACACACAAAACCCATATGTGTTTACTTCATTAGCATCGACAGCACAGCCTTCTGCTGCTGACGGCTCTGGGTTCAAACTCCAACGTTGCATTTTCCACCTGTAGGCTTTCTGGAGAAAGATGCCATTGCCTGCTTATGAATAACATTCATACACAAATATTTAAAAGTAAAAAATAATCTAATCCAGAACGATCCACTGTTTGGGAGAAGTCCACTTGGAAACACTGAACTCATTT
The DNA here is from genome assembly GCA_027122795.1 of Enchelyopus cimbrius. Taxonomy (NCBI): domain Eukaryota; kingdom Metazoa; phylum Chordata; class Actinopteri; order Gadiformes; family Gaidropsaridae; genus Enchelyopus; species Enchelyopus cimbrius. The sequence continues at coordinate 11,915 of JAOPJJ010097020.1, forward strand.
CAAAACTGCTTTTCTTTCACGAATGTTGCAGAATGTAAAAAGTTAGACAAGAACCAAGTCAAACCAATAAGAACATGTGTGTGATGTTGAATTGGCATTCATGGACACAACAGTTATGTCCATAATCCACGATGTGTTAAAGAAGTAATGATGCAGGTATTTAGATATTTCTTGAGATTTAGGACTTTTTCTGTCGTCCTTTCCTTTGGTGTGACCGATGTGTGAGTGTTTGTTCACCAGTCACTCACCTCTGGCTGGAATGGGGAAGGCTGACCTGATGAAATATGTACATTCAAATCAAAGCACGGTGAAACCACTCCCGTCGCCTGTTATGTGTTCCATCACTTGTTACTTTAGCACCTTTTGAACGGCCGTTTGTCAACCTCCAGGGCTCTTGATGTTTCAGCCCAGAGGGGGCCTCAAAGCGACGAGGTCGCGTGATCGGGTCACTGAAGTTTCATTAGAACGGTGTCATTGAGGCTTGGCTCTCAAAAGCAACAATACGCACACGCGAGTCGGCTGCTTTGTTTGAGCTGAAGTGGCACTGAGTCAACAGGGAGGTGGCAGTTTAATCAATGAATTGTGACACTGTCCAAACCCTCTGATCTCTGGCGCGCACCGGGCCTTATTGATGTCACTTTGCTCTACAGATTCTCCCTGTTGGACTCCGTTGCAAAGCTGTGCTGTGTTGCAACAAGGGGTTGTCACCCCTGTTTCCGAATTATGCCCTAAAAGAAATTGTCATGGGTTCTATTCATCACAAATATACAAAATGTATTATAAAGTGTATATATATATATATATATATATATATATATATATACTGTATATATTTGTATTATTATTATTATTTTTGTATTATTATTCTCTACTACTGTTAAAATGTTTTATTGTTTTAGTTTTTTATGTCAAATAATTGTATGTGGACATTGTGAATGAAAACAAGTTGAATTGTGTGAAATGTGTGCAAACGGACTTGTCCTGATTGACAGACGTTGACACAACGTGTCGGTCATGATATCAGCTGTGGGGCCAGAGGAGATGTTTACCCCCCCTCTAAACAGGATGTGGGATGACCCGGGAAAACGCAGCTTCTGTTCTCTATCACCGCGCCTCGCCGTCCGAACTCCACAACCGCAGAGAACCGCTGTCCCCTCTTTCTCTCTTCCTCCCTCTCTCTTCTCCCTCTCTTCTCCCTGCCTCTCTCTTCTCCCTCTCTTCTCCCTCTCTTCTCCCTCTCTTCTCCCT
>JAOPJJ010097506.1:0-13157 GCA_027122795.1 Enchelyopus cimbrius
ATTTTACACCAATGAGGACAGATTAATGAATGAAGACGATTTGAGGTAATAAGTTACTTTAAAAATTACAGTGTCCCTTTAATGTTCATACAATACAAAAGTCATACAATTAAGCAAAGATTTGCCCGATTATTATGCATGTGTGAATGAAGCACCTAAATTACCTATAGCTGCAAATGTTATTCCTCAGCTCAATCAGTCTTCGTTTCACAGAGCTCATTAAAACACGGCATGGTGTTTTTTATCAACATCAAAATTAAAACTATTTGTTTGATCACACAGCAGTGAAAACTGTAAATATTACTTTAATGTTAAAGGTGTTTAAACATCAATCTGCTATAGAACCTCAACAAGACTAGGGTAATGTGAACAGACCCCGCTCTCTCTTCCCTCATTTGGCGTATGCTGTAATTCATGTTAGGGCAAACTTCACCTAAACCTCCCCTCAGCAAAGAATACGATAGGGCGGAATATTGTTGCCAACCTTGTCACTCTCTCTAGAGAGCTAGGGCTAGGCTCAATAGATAGCCACAACCTCCGACTCCTTCTGGAGCCAATCGTAAGCTAGGTCACCTCAAGCACACAACGTCAACCTTACCCTATCTCATCCCTCCCTCCCTATGACGCTGTTTAAATCACCCCTGGTTCTGACATCACCACGGGACGCTGGCTGCACTTCCAAGGCTGACTCGCTGTCCAGGTCGTCCGTTGCACGTTTGATTGGAAGTGAGTCTGAACCATGACCATGATGGTCAGATAGCCCATGATAGCCACTGGCCAATATAAGGTGCATCCATGACCAACCCTGACCATTACTCTACTACTACATTTTTTGCCATCTGATGTGATTCAATACTATGAGGAGCATTGTGGTGATCTATCTGCACCCGCACTGACCTATAACTGAGCCAATAGGTGGTACCGCTTCTGATTCCTACCTCTTTTCATCATCATAGCTTTGTTTATGATAGCACTCGCTACTCTTAGCATCTTGCCCCGTTGCCATATGTCTTGCTTTTGGCCTTAATGTTTTTATTGTAACAGCTGTTACAATAGATTTAATTTTGAATTCACTTACATGTATTGTTAATTTTGCCAACAGTGCTCCTAGTATATAGTGGGTAAGACAATAATAATTCAAAAAACATTTATCTTTTTGTACACATATCTATTTATATATAGGTGTTTTCTGGCTCTCCCTGTGGGTGTCTCTAGGTTCTAGGGGATTCTGCACATGTGCCTGCTGGGTTGGTCTGCCCTCACCGAACGAGAAACGATACTGCGCAACGCTGACCAATAGTTACGGGCGCCCTCGATCTTCTCAGTGCCACACTGCCCTCTAGCGGTCGCCCCCCAGAACAGCAAGCAGCTGCCTCAGAGCACCATGGCGTGCTTACATAAGTGATCCATAAACCAACAGCGTGCTGCCTTACAATAAGCCCCCCCAGCTGAAGCATGGTGTTCCAGCTAGCGTACCCCACAAGGAGGGAGGGAGGGGGAGACAGAGGCTGCACGAGCCCCAGTTTGCTGATTTACATGTGACCCACATCGATGCACCACTCTCCTACCTCCAGAAGATACAGAGCGAGTGAGAGAGCGAGGGAGGGAGGGAGAGAGCGAGCGAGGGAGGGAGGGAGGCAGTGAGCGAGCACAAGGAAGCCTCCATTTTAGGCGGCTCTCACAGCTGAACACCAACTCTAGCCAAACACGAGTGCTGCGCTCATCCCAGTGGTGATCATGGGAGGTGTGAAACAAAAGGCGTGTCAGAGGCTAACACGTATACACTTGCCACCATTTTTGGCTCTGCTTCAGTGCTGTAGCATTTCTTTACTGGGTTTTCCCCCCGTCTCCCCCTCGCTGTCTGCGTTGCTAACGCTGTCCAGGCCGTTCTGGGTGGACGGCAGAGGGCCGGCGCGGTCAATACCCACTAATGAAAGCTGCCTTTATGAAGGTGTCCAGCGCTTTTCCCTCAAAGGAGCGCCTTTAATTTGGAGTAATGGTTATCGGGCAGGCCATTGATTGGTTATGTTACTGATTGGTGCATTGTATCAGCACTTTTTTTCCTGGAAGGAAAGAAAGGAGGTAGGAAGGGAAGGAGGTTAGGAGGTTAGGAGGTTAGGAGGAAAGGAAATATTTTCCGTTGACCTATTATCAAACGGGTCGAAACAACGTGAACTTATGATCTTAAAAACAGTAGAATGACATCATTAACTGTAATGTGCAGCTCTGTGCAATACTGTATGCCTTTTGGCATTTCTGAATAATTTTTCCCAGCATTTATTCATATATGCATGTGATATAGAATGATGAAGGAAAGTAGGCTAAATATAGCCTGTGTGGAGTATGATAACGCACCATTTAATGCAATTTTTTTTAATTTAATGGGTGTTTGCTTTAGTAAAATGCAATCTGACAAGTGGATTCTCATTTCATTAATATATATATCCAGTGAAGGTGTTCTGTAACAGGGGTGCAGGCTTGGAGCAGTATACAGTACACATGCTATCAGGGTGAGAGCTACCCTGCAATTTTCCAATCATCATCATTTAGCATGACGTTGATGTTACCCAAATCATTCACCAACTTCATTTCTGTTTTACCAGGGCTGTTTAGGCTGAAATTGTAAGAATCCTCGACCACATCACCACACACAAACTGTATCAGGCTACCATGGACAAAAAAGATTGTGATAGGACAGAGGCCAGATGATCAAGAGTCACCTTTAGTCCAAACCCCTGGCGCTGCCATGCTTTTTGCATCCAAGCAGTGTACCGTCTTTGGAGTCGGCCAACCAGACATGAGTGAGTTTGCAGAAAATATATTGTAACCACGATGCGATTCAGCATCGATCCAACACAAATGTAAAAACGTCCCTGGTCGAGTAGAGTCTGTAATATCTGACAGTTTTAACATGTTTTCCCACCTCAGGCCCCTGCATTCAAGGGGCCCGCACTTTTAAAATGCCCCACTGGGCCTATATCTCCGTCCTCCATCCCATGCATTAATGGCGACAACAGATGACACAATGGCCCAGGATAAAAACAAATTACTAAGGCGACAAGTTTAATTTTCCATCACCTCAGAGTTGCAGGATTTGTCGATCTTCTCCCTCCCCCGCCCCGAGAGACTGGAGGCAGGGGGGGGGGGTCTTACATTCATTAAGGGGGATAATGTTCACTTGCCGCAGGGAAATCTTGACAGGGCGAGAGAGAGACAGAGAGAGAGAGAGAGAGAGAGAGAGAGAGAGAGAGAGAAAGAGAAAGAGAGAGAGAGGCTAGAACTTGATTATAAAAGCCAGTGAAAGAGGAATGTCTCACAAGGGCGATGAGGAGGTGGAAGTAGACTAGAGGAACGCGTCCTGCATCTCTCGGCCTGTTTGGCCTCCATAGTGGCGCCCTGAGACCTGCGTGTGTGTGTGTCTTGTACAGAGGTACAGCCACGCCCCCTGAAGGATCTACTGTACCAAAACCCAAAGCGGTCCTCCGCTCAGAGCCCGTTTGTAATCCCCACTAGGGAGCCAGAAAAAGATCACTTTTGGGAATTGTCAATAATGTCAATAAACCCCTTGATAGGGGAAAGGGCACCAGGGGAATTATTGGTTTACAGCTCTTGACACAGCAACAATATTTAATTTTAATCTAACAAACTCAATGAATGCATGGGTGGTATATCTAGAGAGTTGGCAGGTCATCGGGTACTTGGCGTGTTTAAATAACAGATACATTTTCAACTTCTAACATACATTCTTCACCATGTTCTCGTCAACACTCACTAACAATTGTTTTCCGAGCTTGCCTGCCAAACGGTCTTTAGACTGGGGGTGGGAACATTGCTGGCAGGGTTCCAACAGATTTTGAAAGAGAAAAATGTCAAACATTATTAGGACCTTTGAACATGGTTTGCATGACTTCACAAAGTCTTGCTGTTTTTATGGTATCACTTACCTGTTTCTCGGATGAAACCAAAACTAAATTTTGATCCTCCAACAATCATTATTATATAAAGGTATTTAATTATTTCAAAAATAAATAATAATATATATGGTTATTATCTTAATACAAATACAGTCTTCTAGAGTTTGCAGAGTGACTTATGAGAGCCAAGATTATCATTGAGACAAACCAATTGAAACGAACAACAAATATTCTGATGAAAAGCGATTTTTGTTGGCAAGGTTTCATTGTTTCTCTGGTAAAATCTTTCATTCAAGTGAAAAGTTGTAGAGGAGTATTGTTGCCAAAACTCTATTTGGATTTGAAAAGCACATATCAAACTGTGCTCCTTGCAACGGTTGGTTCCCAAGCAGTCCAAAGCTAGGGAAAGATGTGTCATAGTTTGCATTACTTGGATAACACTAAGGTTTGACAGTTATTTCGTAGATTGATTGCATTTTGTTGATTTTTTGTATCATAATATGCAAGATCTTAAGAAACTAAATCAGATAACAATTTTTTATTTTTTTTTGCTGTGCATAAACATCCAATTTGTGTGTTTCACATCCCATAATTCACACAGATGTTTATGTTGTGGTGTAAACATTACACATGTTTTGTTGCTGTGTCAAATAGCCCCAAAAAGCAATAATTACTGACTGGATGAATTACTTGCGTTATGTTTGTTCCCTGGGGATCCAATTAGGATCAAAACACCATTGAATATATGCTGTAGATGGCACAGCCTCGCATAGCCGACACAAGCTACTTTGAAACAAGAAAGGGATTTGTATCATGGCTGTTAAGTCTCAAGACTAGTTAACATGCCTTTAATTTGTGTCTCATTGACAATCTCACACTAACATTACACCCTTAAAGATACATCATCTAACAGTCAAGTTAATTGCTTGTTCAATCAATGCAATCTGAACAGTTACTAAGTGGTTGTCAGGCATGTATGCTCGCACACACAGACACAGACACACACACACACACACACACACAAATCCATTCAAGTAATTGACTGAAAGCAAACATCTCTAACGACGCAGACTCCAAATAAATGCCTTTCCACTTAAATGTGATGCCGTTACGTAATAGTTGTTATATTTAACCTTCACATAAATATACCTTTTACCTCAGCATTGATGCATATCTGAATTATGTATTTGTGTGTGTGTGTGTGTGTGTTCCCCCTACACCTTGTTGGCGTTTGCAGAGCAGATAGAACTGAGTGTCGCAGTGTGAGTATGGAGGTGTTGATCTGTATTTATCAGGTTGTTATTGCACCACAGGTGCACATATTTCACTACATATTCTCTTCATGCTGAACGTGATACCTTTGCGCTGCGATCACAGTGCATAACGCACTAACCTCTGAGCACCTGCCCAGCCACTCTCTCCTAAGCAGGGGGCTGTGCCCCCATGGAGGGGAACAGCCTGGATGGTATATTATTATTTCATGAAGCATGAACAAAAAACAAAAAAATGCTGTTTTATCTATTGTCATGATGTCATGTTAGTGTTACAAATGAAAACCTGTTTACATAAACAAATACCTTCAGGCCAATTAGTGTGAAAAAAATATGCGTGCAATATTTATGTTATGTTTGACATCTGAAATAGACTTCACATGTGCACATTTTATAAAAATGTGCACCTCTAGTGCTAATCTAGTGGGAGCCCTTTGCAAGAAATGCAACTTAACAGATTTACTAAAGCAGAAATAAATAGGTAACTTATTGCAATAGAGTGCCCCTGGCCTTTCATTCCAAGGGGACGGTTGAACTACCCCACAGGGCAGTTGCCTCGCTCGCTTTAAGGACTCTGTGTGTAGCCATGGTAACGCTGCCTCTGCGAGAACACATCTCAACTCACTCAGAACTCGTTTCCAAGAACCGGGTAATGACGCACAGACGGCTCCTGAAATAATGTTTTTAGAGCCACCGAATGACCCGTTAGATTCTAATAATTATTAATAATAATAATAATAATAATAACAATAATAATACATTTTATTTAGACAGTGCCTTTCTTGGCACTCAAGGACACCGTAAAAGAGTACACGAAAGAAAAAAAACCAAACGGCAATAAAATACACAATACAAAAAGGAACACTTAAGGTATTATGTGTGTCTACATCTTGTGTTGAAGCGCTGAAGTTATTACATTAAAGATGCTGACAGGTAACTGATTGTTCTAACCATGCAATAGTCTTTACCAGCTACCCAGTTAACTACATTGCAAACTGTATTGATGTGTTTTGTCTAAATACAATCTGAAGGTCTATATGTATTTTCTTCTTCTCTCCTTCAGTTTGTGTGTTCACAGAATCACATATTTCTTGTAGTTATTTGAAGGACGGTACTCCTGTATGGACCAGCTGTATCGCACAATAACAGTTATATATTCAATTGCGTATCTGTATTATCTGACCCTCACACCAGTACACTGAGCAATACAAAACGTATTGTCCATTCAATGTAGAAGTTATATCTTCAATCGTTATTGGTCATTCTTCCAGAAGGAAAAACTGTTTGGCCATGACAATATCACAAAGTTGAAATGAAGAAAAGTACTGAAACACATGAGGTGCTCCTTCACACGATCAAGTCGCTAGCTGTACACTTTGTCTCGGGTGCAGCAGTCTGGTGCACCACGAAGGTGCGAATGCGAGGGTAGGAGTGACGGGGGCGGGGATGATGTCTACACCCTACTCAGCCATCTAGCGAGAGAACATGGCGTTACACAATGTTTGTCCGTTAGTGTCGCTTTTAAAATGTAAACGAAGGGGGATCTTGGAATATATAGATTGTTGTTTAAGTGAGGCTAAAAAAGGGATAAGATGAACAGAGATCAGACACAGCAACTGTTTTGTATTAACTTTTTGGCATTTGCAATTGGACATGGGTCACACCAAGAAACACAGATAAAAGTGACATTTAAAAATAATGAAGGAACAGCAACCAGAGACGTGTTTAGTGGAGCATCCGCTGAGGTTCTGCAGTGTTAAACATGTACGTACACACACACACACACAATGATGCACACGCACACAAGATGTTTTTGAACCAAATAATGCCTGACATATAACTCTGTGGTATTTCACTGCACTGCAAATTTTAATCGCAAATAAAGGCAGAAGACCTTGTGGGCATCTAGTTCTCTGAGTCACATGGTGAGGAACTACTGTGCCTCAAAAGACTTCAGGGGGGGAAGGAAACAAAATCAGTGGAGAGTGTTAAATCTATGGACAAAATATGTGAGACTAGGTTACTGTTATTCATTTGTGAATTTGACTTTTACACAAATGTAAATTACAGACTCGAGTTGAGTCCCTTTGAGTAGAATACAAACAGTTAGCAAGTTTATTGTAAAATGGCATGCTCCCTGCTAGGTTTGAATTCACATGTGTGTCACGAATGTCTGAAAGAGTACATATTATATAAGACTACCCGCAAGTTTCCGGTAGATGCTGGTACCTTCTACACATGGCACACCACTTCTCAAAAGCTATTTCATAGGTTTTAAAGGAAAAAGTCCCATCATGCATCACTTTACACTAACACCCCGACTCCATATCTCTCTGATCACATTGGAGGACTCTGCCACTGGCTCTTACCTCCAAGCTCCGTTTTATCTGAGAACAAAAATCTATGTTCAGCCTCTAGAGGAACTGCTGGTGTTTCATTCTAAGTGAAAAATGGAGAGAACTGGCACTGCAACAACTCCTGAAAGGTCAATAGCAGAGCTCAGCCACAACATGGGGTGCACTGCGCGTACATCTGATCTGTATACAAACAACATCCTCCATCAAATCACTCCATCTCAACTCACGGCAGGGATGCCAAACAGTCTGGTTCAATGGAAACATCTCGTCTTCGGCAGTTAAACAGCGTTAACGCTTTGGAATGTAATGACATCTATAGGATGTTCACACATAGTGTGTGTGATGCCATGCACGGTAGCCCGTCGATACATGGATTAAACATCACTTGACAGCTATAGCTTCATGTTTTTCTTATCCAAATAAGCGTGAATAAAACAGAAGGTAGCAGTGGGATACCTGATCCATTTAGAGACAGAAGACTACAAAACGTTGGAGGTCTACATAGGGTGACGTCTCCCCGCTCAGTTTTTTAACAGGGAGGCACCCTGACTCTATTTTGAGGAGGAACGTTTTGGGGGAGTAGTAGCACTATTCATGCACTATGAAGTGGAGACAATAAGGGGTATAAAAATACTACAAATGTGTTGCGCTGGGAACATTTATTTGGTTTCTGCACACACTTCACAAACTTCTCTGCTGAATTGTTTTTATTTGCTCGTAAAGACTACCCTTAAACTTAGAAACATGTCGGCTTTGTTTGCCTTTTAGCAATAGCCGAAAGGTCCCTACTGTTAAACTGCAGTGGTGAGCCACTAAAACGGCTCCTTGCCACTCCTTCCTCCCTCTACAAGGAGCGAGAGAAATGTCTGAGCGGCTACTGGGACACAAATCTGAGGAGTATTTCAGAGCTGCGGTGCTCGGCGGCCTCTCTTGTCAACGCTGACCTAGTCGGAATAGGGGATGTTAAGTCGATGTCACAGCGTGTAAAACGCTGTGGAGAAGGTGCCATGTTTGCAGTGGGCTGCCTCTGTTCCTCTCTGGTGCTGTCTCAGGGGACGGCGCCCATACCTTCCACTCACCATGGAGTGAGGTTAAAATCCTTCATCAAGCTTGTTAGTTAATAAAAACGTGTTAAAGTTACAAGACATCAAGGCTCTCCATCTCTACTCCTCAATCAATCAGCTCGTCATAAAAACGATGATGATTAAACAAACTCTCTAGGTGACTCTGTTCTGAGGCTGAGGCAAGCTGCAGCAGGGGGGTCCAGTGTTGCTAATGGGTTTGTAGGTTTGAGTTTGGGCATGATACAATGTTGAAAATAGGTATCCTCAAACAGTAAACAAGCTATTAAAAAGGAATCACTTTGCAGGGAAACTGAGGAAATGCATCTCATTTGCTGTAAAACACACACACGGCACACGCACACAGCAGAACCCATGCTTGTATCCTTTCCTCCAGTGAGAGCCTTGTCACAGGGTGCAGGGAATCAGTAAACGAGCAGCAGGACGGGCCGCGTCGGGAATAGGGGGGTTGTACAAAGTGAACAGCTTCCAGGTAGGTCAAGGTAGAGGACAGACGTGTGCACAGGCCATGCCAAGAGCTCTGACTTTTGGCACAAATTGACTTTTGATATTGACTATCGGGAAGAAGGGCAGGATGCTATGGGAAATATCGAATACACCTTGGGGGAGGCGACAGGCTTGAGGGAGAACTCTTTAAGTAAAGAAAAATATAACTTAAATGAAATGTCGATAGGTATATTATTATTTTTTTGACCAGAAATAAATAACGCATCAGCTTCTTCCGTTTTGAACACCTAGGTCATTAGTATACGAATAACGTTGCTCATTGAAAATAGTATAGTTCACAGGGAAATACAACGTTTGGGGGTTGAGGGGAACTCAAGGTATACTGATGGGGTGGTGGGAGTAAGACAAATATGAATTACTTCAATGAGAGCTAACCTCAATGAGAACATCACCTCGTGTTTATTCAGCAGCATAAATTACTATGTCTATAAAGAGTATTCAAGTCTAACAAGTTCTGTTTTGCCAGGTAGTTGCTAAGTGTGCATGCTAATGCCACATTTTGCCCTCCCCAGATCTCCAGCTTTCAAGGCAAGGTCATGGATGTAGCAGGAGTTAAGACCGGGAGAAGGTCACGATTGCCGTTGTTTTTTCCGGTCTCCCGAACTGCAAATTCTATTCTTCTACAACCCATTAACTGTGTACTTAAATTAACAGGCCAAAAAGTGAGAGCCGATGAACATCACAAGAAGTGCATCAACAAAGGAGAATAAATATGATACTGAAACAGAAAGCACTCTCTCCACAGCATGCTCTCTCTCTCTTGAAGATAACACTTGGAGTAACCAATTCCAGGCGCAACGCCGTGAGAGGAGAAGCTTGGTAACAAGGTTAGCAGCATTTGCTGACAAGAAAAACATGATTGTTTTGAGTGATCTCCCCCAGCAGGGCGAGAGCAGCTGGCAGAACAAGAGGACGCCCACCGCGTACGGGAGGAACGTCTGATGGACCAATCCGAGGGGAGAGCGATGCCGCAGCGAAGATTACAGGCCGACAGTATTTACGGCCGATGTTTAAATGGAGGGACTAACACTGAATCAGCCCAACAGACGCTTTCAGCTAGCAGGTGGGGCTGGTCAGAGAGGTGTGAGGCATGCAGGTAGACGTGCGTGCACATGGCCAGCAGCCCAGTGGAACATAGCACTGGGATGGCGGTTCATTCATGAAAAAAATAATGGAGGTAGTTAAATGAGCCGTTATGTTTGTGGGGTTTTTTCTTCTGTGTTGTATTCTGGGCGCTTATTATATTATTTCCCCTGTAGGTATTTCATACCAGTGTTTTTATGTTGGGGGGGGCTGATTGAATAAGTGGCTGTTTGGGCCCCAGGCTTCGTCTGCTGGGATGCTTTTAAAGTACAGGCAAACAAACGTGGCATTTAAGGTCCAAATTGACTTTTTCCAGCTTCCCTTTTCCCCAAAGCGGCATGTTTCTCGACGGTCCAATAATTTTTGTGCAAAAGCAACCAGTTCCACCCACCCTCCCTCCAAAATGTGAAGCATGTGGTGGCTAGGGGGTTCAACGTGAGCCATCAAACCAGTCATGACGTGACCGACAGTCTGTTTAAACGACACATGCGTCTTTTGCTGATTGTGTTTCTCAGTTTGCATCGCAGAAACCGGTTGCTCCTGCAACCGTCTTTGGTCGATAGGAACAGCTGAACATCTCGTCGTACAACAGCCGACCGTCCCCTTACCACACTTACTCAGATTAGAATGTTGTTATGACGCAATAACACATTTATGTAAAAGGACACGAGACAGGAAAAGAGACACAAGGACCACCAACCAACGTGTGTCATGGTTTGGTCTGGTCTCCGGTACTACGCTCCTCAATATCTCCTACGGAGACCTTTAAGCAAAATAATGTTTGCAATCGGTGAGGCTAGGCGTTTTCCCGCTCTAATCAGCCCACGTATTAACAGCAAAGAGGGTCATTAAAAAGAGCTAATAGGAAATATGAGCGTCAATGCTTTCCTAGAGGTATAGCCGTTGCCCCCACCACCACACACACACACACAGGAAGAAAGAAATAATCGGTTGGAGATGTAGCAGGGGGTCTGTCGGAATACCAATGACCTGGCTGGCTAGCCGTCCACGGCTGGGCGACGTGAATCATCCGACAACGCAGCGAGGGCTTCTTGGTCTCCGCGGCCGGCTGCCTCCCCACGATGCCCAGCCGAGACGGAGCGCGCCGCGGAAAGAATGTCACCGGTATTTGAGAAAGGTTAGCCGCACTGGAGAGACACGCTGCTGTCCGATGCGCCATTGTTCAGGGCTGTTAGACAGTGCGCAGGGGGGGGGGGGGGGGGGGCATGGCGTGCACGAACCCAGAGCAGATGTGTTTCCATGTGGAAGTGTAACCTCAGAGTGTGTGTTTTGGCTGTGTGTGTGTGTGTGTGTGTGTGTGTGTGTGTGTGTGTGTGGTCTTTGTCTTTTGCACTGGAATGGACGTCAGCCTGGAATTTGTCACCGGATATACTTCAATCGGCCCTCATCTTCAGGGTGATGAACAGTGATGTAAATGTCATCCCCGCTCGGCGAGAACACAGCTAGGTTCCACGCTCCTAAGGCGGCTCTGGGCGACATGCAGGGGAACGATGGCCGATAGCGAGAGGCTAAATCACCACAGCTCCGCGGGGCGTCCGCATGCTTTGTCTCACGCGGCCGGGCACTGGGCCTGCTGAGAAGCGAGATTAAGGCCGGGTTTGATTTATCCGGCGCTCGCTCTCTGCCTGCCGTCAAACGGATTGGAAGCGAACATCGCTCTCTGCCCCCGTGGCTCAAACAGTGCAATCCTGAGGATCACACAGACTTTAGGGGATATAACGGTTTGAAGTACTTGTTTGACTAACTTACTTTCTTATTCCGTTCATGTCACTGGGTTGTGTTGTCAAGGTTTAGCATCTAGATATATTGGCACGGAATCGTGCAGAATTGCCAAGTGACCGGCTGCAAAAAGCAAGCAAATGTACTAAGAATTGTGTTTGATCATGTACCACTGGCCAATATAAATGTAGTCTGTGACGAAGGTTCCCACTTGAACCCAATCCTGTAACTGTTAGGTTTGTTAAGCTGCGGGAATGAACAGGGTGGTTATGAAAACCTACATTCCAACCCACCTGAGTAGCGTAGCATCCAGCACATTTGACAGTGTGATATCTCTGTGTACACCTGCAGTGGGCTGGGGCCCCCTGCTGGGCTACACACAAACTGTTCTTCAGCTGCAGCTGCTTGGTTTATATGGTGAAAAACGGTGGTATGCTAACATTTGAACAATGATTCTGGCATGAAGCAATTTATGCAAAGGTACACGTTTGTATACAACAATCTTGATTTTTATAGACAGTGCGTAAAGGTGCGTACAAAAATTGAGATTTTTGTATAAAAATCGACATAATCCAAATAAATAAAATAAACATCTCCTCATCAACAACCCATTTCCACTGTTTGATGTGCTCAATAGCTCGTCTGGAGAGTGTGAATAATTCAGTTGAGCCCACATCTTCAGATATACATTATAAATAAACACCCATACTAAATTATTAATTCTGCCTTCATTTGTGGTATAACTAACTGACCTGAGCCACTAAGTTTGTCCGTTCATTTTCATTTTTTTTGGGGGGGGGGATTCATATACAGTAAGTAGTTCCATTCATGATCAGCTGTAACACTGTTCAATACAAACACCTGTCAAATAAATAATACCGATAGGCCGCGGGCAGGCATTGTTTACACATCTGAGAACAGCTAGGAGGCGTTGTTAGCACCTCAAACCAGTTACTATGGTAATGGCTACGAAAGACTTTCAGAAATAGTTTATAGAAGGAACCCACAAATAAGTATTTGTATGTAAAATTGGGTGCAGTTCCAGCTCCCCTGTCTGGGAAATAAATTGATCGATATGAAACGCCAAAAGCATGAAGGTCCTAACCCGACGGTTGGGCGTCTGGAGGAGTTGGAGAGAAATTGGTTTGGTCTGTCCCAAGACGTTGGGGGGAGTCGGGAACCAGAAGGGCTGGTCGGGAGGCG
>JAOPJJ010098283.1:0-13135 GCA_027122795.1 Enchelyopus cimbrius
ATCTCTGCCAACAATCTCACTTATCCTCCTGAGTGAAGAATCACTTATCTGTATTTACATAGGACGGGCAAGCTCTACGGAGGCTTCCATGTCCTTCCGGTCTTTACAAAAAGATGAACTGCCGAGAGGGACAAAAAGCACTATGTGGTAGCTAATGCTAAACTCGTTTACAGAGAGGAGCTTAGCGAGTTTGTCACTTCCCTGGCAAATTTGAAAACCTGCACTGCACTTTTGTTCGTAATGCAAGATCATACTTATACCACGCCTCAGGAGAAGGAATCGAAACAAAACTTTACGCAGTGCTGTTTGAAGACATGTTGTCATAGCTTCTTCAGTCTTGACGCATACCGCTTGCCATAGTTCCAACAGGTTGCAACGCACATTTGAAAACGCTAGGCGCTAGAGAGCATATTTGTTTGAATGCAAAATTTAATTTAACCACTAGATGGGAGAAACAATTCCACAGTGTCCCTTTAATGTTTGAAACTGTTAATATTGCTAATTCGGTAGAATGGCTATTTTGGATCTTGAGAAGATAATCCATTCAAACCCAGCTCTCACCTAAACCCTCCGTTAACAGCAGATGAGCTTCTCTCAGTTTTCACCCCAAAGCAACAAAGTCAAGTTTCTGTCTCGACTCCAGATCCTACATCTCAGTGTCTCTGTCAGGGCCTTGGACCCCCTCTGGGTCGGAACACCATGCGAAATGGCCTGGGGGCCTGGGTGACACCAAACACCGGCGTGAAGTCTGGGGGTCCTGCCCCCTCTGGCCAGATGAACTGGAACCGCCTCAGAAGGGTGACCAGGACCAGGAAGAGCTCCATCCTAGCCAGACCCTCCCCCAAACACATGCGGGGCCCTGGAGGAAGACAGTCTGTGATTGGTGGGTTGAAGACTATTCTGCTCATACTGTAGCAGCACACCAGCATCATTAGTCATAGATCCAGCTGTAGTGTCTTGGAAAGGTCGCACTAAGGTCACATGGGGATAACCAGAAACCTCCAGATAAAACTTGGCGCAGAAAGGGTTCCTACCGACGGAGAAGGGCATGAACGCCTCTGGCTTCTGCAGCTCTCCCTGGTCGTTGAGGAAGTTCTCAGGGTTGAACTCGTGGGGGAACTTCCACTGTCCTTCCTCGTACAGAACCGACGACAGGTTCTGGATCACCAACGTTCCCTGAGAGCCATCGCTAGAGGGTGAGCATAAGGGAGGGGTGTGTGTGTGTGTGTGTGGTAGCATGTGGTCCCACCTTGGGTATCTGGTAGCCCAGCAGCTCCGTGTCCCTGGTGGTGGCGTGGTACACGCTGAGAGGCAGCGTGCTGGAGAAGCGCTGGGACTCCTGGATCACTGCCTGAGAGAGAGCAGAAGAGAACAAGGTTCAAATCACTGATGTTTATTAGAATATAGGATGATCCATTCAGCAGGTGGACCCAGGTCCCAGTAGGAATCTGACGCGTCCTGTTTCACATGACCTGCATGAAGGGCATCCTATCTTTGTCCTCAAAGCTGAGCCTGTCCTTCTCCTCAAGGACTTCGTCAATCTCCCGGTGGCAGCGCTCTGAGTGAGTGAGGGAAAAAAAGCAGACACAAATTAATTTGCTTCTCTTGACGAACCGACGATGGACCAATGCGCTTGATCCGGTCCAGATTAGAACGGTTGCATTAGTCTGGCTATTGCCAGAGCAGGTCCAATCGTAGATTGTACGTTGGTCTGGTAAGGGTGCCGTAATTTTCTCCTGCACAAGAGGCGGGGGCGTAGTTTAAATGGCTGCAAATTCCTTCAACCAATCATATCAACGATCCGGATGACGAACTGTGCAGAGATTAAACTTTTACCAAAACCAGTTGGCAGTAAAGCAAATGCATCCTTTCTTTGGAGGAATTGCTCCAGGGCAAGTTTGTGCTCAGCTTTCAAAGAAAACTAATTTAAAACAGCAGCGACAGCTGCGTCAACGGGTAGCGGTTGCTGCGCTTCGGTAGCCGCCATGTTGAATGAAAATTGTAAACACAAAGCTGCTTGCGACGCTTCTCTGTTGTCATCGTGTTTAACCAGCCAATAGCGCGCCAGGTGAAAAAAGCCAACTTGGTGATTGGTGCCAAACGGATTGGGATATGCAACAGGAAGATTAAACATGTTCCTTGCCATCCCCATGTGCAGGGCAAATTCAAATCCCCGGCAGATGGGGGTGGGGCTACCCAGTCTACGGCTGCATGATGGCTGAACCGGCTGTACCCTGGATGTGGGGGTGGGTGGTCAGGTAGAACACAGCGAAGCAGATGGTGTTGGAGGTGGTGTCCGTCCCGGCAAACAGGAGGTCCAGCAGCGTCGCCAGGAGCTGCTCCTCGTCGAACACGCTGCCCTCCTGCTTGGGCTGGAGATGGGAGGAGAAATATCCGTGAAATAACCACGGGTAACGCTTAACTCAAAATCCATGGTGGGCCCACGGAAAAAAATGAAATTTCCATGAAGCACACGGATATTGTTCCGTGAAACACACACGGATTTCGTTCCATGAGACACACGGATTTCGTTCCGTGAAACACACATGGATTTCACTCCAAGTTAATGACACTCATCCCGTGGACCACACACAGATCCCCGTTCACTATGGGGAACTCATTGCAGATTTTGCTCAACGGACGCTGACATGTCCGTGAAGGGTAAGGGTTAGTTAATGACACACACTTGCCATTCACTTACATTGGAGCAAAATCCCTGTGATTCAGTGATTCTTTGGGCCATGGGCGCAGGTTTGGTTTGAAATGTGCTGGGGACGGAGACTCATTGGGAAGTGCAGAATATATATATGTTGACAGCTTTTTTTCATACATTTGATACACACAAAACGTACACTGCAAATGTATATATATATATATACATTTGGCCTTCAACACACTGTTAGCTGTTTGCCGGAGATGGCGGGCTTTGAGAGAAGCTTGCGGTCTCGCGGGATAAGAACTCTGTACGGGTTTCGCGTGAACCAGTAGATGGCAAAAAAGGACAGTGTGCCTCTGAACGCCTGCGCCGTCATCGAATGATGATTCGATCGAATGGATTATTCGATCAACTGAATGATTCGATGATGTCTTTGGAATGGATTATTATAAAAATCATAACTAATAGGCCTACTTATTATATTATTATAATAATTATAACTTTTAATTAATAATTATAATATTTTATTATGAATAAATTGGAATAGTATATATTGCATATATGCGATATATATAAAATTGGTAGAACATTTGGAATTTAATATTTCGTGTTTAAATAGGCTAACCCAGGGCGGACAACTTTTCCAAAAACCTTAATTTGTGTGCTGCTGAGTTGTCAGCTCTAAAAAACACTTGCCAGCGAATTTCATTATCGTATTGGCGCCGTCTATTGTTTTGACGTTAATATCGCTACGATATTATAGGCTACGACAGCTTCAGAACTGTTGAGAACTTAAATGTTTTTCTAACTAAATTTAGCACGACGTTTTGGGAAAAAGTGGTGGGTACAAAATGAGTCATGACGAAATCTGGTGGGTACGCATCCCCACCATCCCCCCGTAATCGCGCCTGCTTTGGGCCCACCACAGATTTGAAGTTAAGCGTTACCTGTGGTTATTTCACAGATTCCTGTGAGACCACGTTGATCTGGGAGTGGATGGTGGGAGAGAGTGAGAGATGACGCCCTACCATCTTGTCTATCTGGTCCAGGTAGCTGTCAATGACGTCTCTTGGCTGCTTGGGAACGCGCGACGCTCTGTGCTCCGCCACAATGCCCCTGACGTGGAGTTTGACGTAGCCGTGGTCGTTCATGACCTTCTTGAAGGGCAGAGGGAGTCCTCTCAGCAGAGGGATGGTATCGTAGATCTGCACATGCGGATGAGACAGAGCGACGGGTACTTTTACTACGTTGTGTACCATGTAGCGGACGTGAGGTTGAGACAGGCGGACACTGGACCCACCATTCCCCAGGCCCCGTTGGCTATCTTGGAGCACTCGGCCATCATCGTAAGCATGACCTTGAAGAAGGGGTCGTCGTACTCGTAGCGCGCCCCGTACATGATGGAGCAGATGATGTCACAGGAGGCGTGGTGGAACAGCAGCTGGGGGCTCGTCGGCTCTCCTTGGAGGACGAATTGGGCGTAAGAAAAATCACAGGGACGGGGAAAAACAGATCATCGATGCCACGTGCGTGAAGCCTGATGTCACATTTACCCTTGCTCCTCTCCAGCTCGGCAGCGACGTGTTGCACCTCGCTAAGGATCCGGTCCTCCATGGACTGCTTGCCCAGGCCGAAGTTCCTCAGGGTCATCAGGGCAAAGCGCCGGTGGTCCCTCCAGCTGGGGCCGTGGTCGGCCATGATGACGCCTGAGGACCACAGATATATATATATATATATATTTCACTCACTCTATCTATTTCACTTACTTGGGGCAGCAGTATCTCAGGGGGGAAGAGCGGCTTGTTTAGTGACCGGAAGGTTGCCGATTTGATCCCTGGCTCCTCCTAGCTGAGTGTTGAGGTGTCCCTGCACAAGACACCTAAGCCCTACCTGTTCCCGACATGCTGGCTGTCGCCTTGGCTGACCCGCTGTCGGTATGTGAATGGGTAAATGTGAGGTATTCATTGTCAATTGCTTTGAGTACAACGTCGTTGTAGAGAAAGCGCTATCTAAATACAGTCCATTTGGCTATACCATTTAGAACGAATAACACTCAAATGACTAGTTCTTACATCGTACCTACAGCACCGTAAGGTTTAATACGCTCCTCAGAGTGAATATTAATATATATGGCCTCTGGGCATGGCTGTGTATCTGTGTTGTTTGTCTCGTATATTTGAATACATCTGATAGAAACATGCGTCTACATCCACCCATGTCAGAAGCGCACCTTTGCCCTGCGTCAGGTGGCTGAGGAGCAGCTCATTGGGGCGCCCGGCGAAGTCGGTGGCCTTGCTCACCAGGGCCTCCCTGATGGTCTTTGTCCCGTTGAGAATGACTGCAGGCCTGCTTCCAAAAAACAGGCTGAATACATTGCCGTAGCGCAGCCTCAGCTAGAGAAAGACACAAGACAAGTTACACAAGTTACACAAGTGCCTTCCAACGGAAATAACCACAGATCCTAGGCAACGGACACTTGACAACTAGCTACGCCAGTTTTACAAGAGTCTTTGCAGTCTTCTTAAGGCATGCTATTTGCTTAGAGTCAGAAAATATGTTGTCACACTACTTAGCCCATGTCTTACACCCAACCTGCTATCTGTAATCTCTGCACACCGGAGTTCAAGTCCAATGTCAGGACATATGTCCTAATAGGCTTATACAACAAGAGCACCAATTTCATGTGTTAAAACACAACGTAAAACAATCATGTAAGCATGCCTCTCACCCTCTCCAGATCGCTCATGGGATTCTCCAGGCACAGCTGGAGCAGGTTCCCAAATATGGGCAGGGGTTGGGGCCCAGGAGGAAAGCCTTTGGGCCTCCGGGTGCGGATGAAGAACAGCACCAGGCAGACGACGAGCAGAACCACAGAACCTAGCATGCTGGACGAGATCCCTGACATTCTGAGCCTCTCCTCCCACACATGTGCACCCTCTGCTACTCCGCAGGTAAACACACGCTGGTGGCCTATCACAAAGCAGCAACGCCGGTCATGTGATCATGAGGAGTTTTGACGACTTTGTCAGCAGAACCGGTTTGGTTCACATACCAAACCTGTGAAAATTGCCCGGTCGTCTAGTCTCAGGTGCCATTACATGCAAACCAATTCTATTTCCATATGAGATGGCAGAGGGAGCCCCCCTTGAACGATGATGGCTTCTAGAAACAGGTTTAACCTTTCCAGTAAGACAAAGAGCCTGTGTTGAGTAGGGAGTGGAGCCGTGGTACGGGGATCTCGGTATCATGCATACCCAGAATGTTTTACCTCACATCCTGCATGTGGGCGTACTTTATCTCTGACATGCGAGAGAGTAGGAGGGAGGGGTCCTCCCCCGTTGTTGTGGGTTGCAGGACATGTTTCGGCACCATGCTGGGAGAGCTGGGATTCCACCAAAACACACAACTCTTCTGTTGTGCACAGCCTTCTCCACAAACTGTGTGCTGCGTATTTCAAATGCAGCCCCCCCCCTGCCCGCCCAGGAGAGCAGACGAGGAGGTGCTAGCTGACGGTCTCTGAGAACCTTTTTAGGAGTTCTTTATTCAGAGCAGTTGGGGGAGGGTGGATAACCTGTCTGCTTCAGGTCAGCCTCAACACATTGGGGTCCGACGATAGTGTGCATAAAGTGTCTTTATTAAAATTGTACATGTGGAAACTATTAATACAAAAACAGTGATCTACTGAAGTGCAAAATAGGAGGGTTTACAGTTTTGTGAATATTTTGTTTAATGTCAGTAAGCCATGCTTTCTGAAAGCCCTGACGCGTTGCTTAGGCTGGTTTGCATTTTCTTGTCATTAATTTGCAGTACATTTGCAGTACATTCGTTCATTCATCAGCCAGAGCGCACTAGCATGGTGGTTATACAGTATGTTAAGAGAGGTGAAACCACCGTTTGATTCTGCAGACGTACTCGCTACGACAGTGAGTGAGTGCCGGAGATGCTAGGACACTGCAGCCCTCTCTATCCAAACACGTTGGGCAGCATGGGCGAGAACAGAGGGGAGGTCTTGCGCACGATCACCGTGGCGACGCCCTTCACGTCCTGCAGCCTGTCGGAGTCAAAGTCGACCAGGAACTCCCTCACCCCCGAGCGCATGGGGGTGAAGGTCAGCTGCACGGAGACGGACTGGCCCGCCCCAATGCTGTCCCTGGGGGAGACGGGGAGAGAGAGAGAGAGAGAGAGAGAGTAGTATTTACATCATGTCATGAGTATATCTGGAGCATAAGATGAGAGTTCAGATCTGAGAGACAAGGAGACGAGCAGGGAGGTGCAGGCATGGATAGGAACACAAGGACGATTCTCAAGAATGAACAAACACACGACGAAACAGCAGTATTATTATTCATGGTTCAAATAGGTAACATTTTCCCTGAAAGCTCTGTGCCATCAGTGGTTCCAAATGAAGAGATTCCTTCACTATGAGCCTGGAGATGTGATTTATGTGTTGTGTGTGTCCGGGGGGGGGGGGGGATGCTTACAAGATATTGATCCTCTTGGTGGGAAGCAGGCCGGCCCCCTCCACGGTGAACACTCCTCGGTTCAGAGTAACCGGCAGTGGATTGGTGAAGGAGATGAAGATGGAGATTTTCTGATTTAAGATCACCCAGCCAGGAACCTGGAGAGAGGAGAGTTCAGGGTGTTTTGTGGGGGAGCACTCCGTGTGGGGGTGCACCACCTGTGTTACATTCCACTGGATTCAAATGACCTGACATCATCTGACCTTTGACCTGTAGCTCCATACAAATGGGCAATGGTTTACTGTAAATCAATCCATCTAATCAGCTCTTTGGATGTGATGTAGTGGGCGTAGACCCCCAGGCTAGCACGCTGCTCCTGGGTACGACGCCCACCTTGATGCTGATTCTGGGCTTGCTCAGGGGGATGTTGACCGTCTTCAGGATGGACTTGTCCATACCGGACACCTCTGCCACCCCGATCACCCGGATGACGTTGTGCTCGCTGACGCGCGCCGCGTACTGGGTGTAGAGCAACCGGATCACCTCTCTGTGGACTGTGGGGCACAGGAGGGAACAGACCCCCCCCCGCCGTGAGGCTCTCAACACCGACTCGAAACTACGGATAGTAGAGCGTCAATCTGTTCAGGGGGCTCCCCTGGAGCTGGTCCACCTACCCTTGTGAGCGGGGACCACCACGTGGACCGAGCTGCTCTGGCACTCCCCCAGGTGGACCGAGTTGTACGTGACCGCCTTGGACATCATGTTCAGTTTGCAGCTGACGTCTTTGTCCCCCGTGTTCTCCAGCTGAGGGAGGAAACGCAGAACGTTTGTGTCGACCTCACAGAGACAGGGTGGTGCTTTCTCTCTGTGTCTCCATGCTGGATCACATCTCACCTCAAAGATCACGTCGAAGTCCGTCCCGAACACTGATTTGGTGAACTTGATCCCCAGCAGCATGGTTTTCGGCGTCGGAGTCGGCTGCTCAGGGGCTGTGCAGAGGAGTAGATATTAGATCCATGTACTTTAATATTGCCTCATGAATATGAATGTCTTCACATACTATACAATACAATATATGCATCAAAGCTAGGCCATCAAAGCTAACAAAAGACTGAGCATGGAGCCTTGGCTCCGGGGTCTCCTTGGACCAGAGGCCCCCAAACTGCACCTGGGTTTGAGGGTTCTTCACGGCCTCCGTTGCCGATGCGCCGCCCAGCCTTGTTGTAGATCTCCAGCCCCTTGGCTGAGCCTGTGGAGCGGGAGGAGAGTTCAGGTCAGCCTCAGGAGTCACGCGCTGACCACACACGCCTCTGCCTCCAGGCCCATACGGACATCAGCGTGCTCTACAGGAGAGCTGTGACCATAGCGGTGGTGAGTCAGACAACAGACAGACCCACCTTCTGGGTACTTGTACTGCAGCGTGATGTCTTCCCTCTCGTTGCTGTAAGGACTTTTGGTGCTGATGTTCTGCCCCACTTTGGAACCATCTGATGAAAGCTACGAAACATTGGTGGAAAGCACATGAAATGCAAATGAATCACAGCGGCAATAGAATAAATTGAACTTGCACAAGAGGTGGTCGTGCCACTCATCTCCCACCTGCTTTCGCTGACCGTCGGGGCGGATCTCCCAGGCCACGGTGTTGGCGTTCACCTCGGCGAAGATGAAGGGTGCGTCATACTTCATGTGGACGTCCCCTTCTTTAATGGCCTTCAGGGGACAGGGGCCGCAGCGAAACATACCTGCGAAGAAATTAAACATGTTTAGGAAATGGGCCACGGTTTACTCCGTTTGACCATGTATGGCAATAACGAACACTGAACCCTGAACAAACAAAACAAACAAGAGCTTATAGAGTCATCGTAATGATTTCAACTGATTTGTAATCGGAGCGTACCACTGCTCCTTTCCTGAGGGGTGGGGTCCAGCACCTGCCAGCCCCCGTATCCTTCCGGTAGATCCTCCCTCTGCATGTAAGACTCCACCCAACAGTGGAAGTTCCTGAACCCACCCGACCGAGAAACACAAGAGACGTTATAATCCAGAGTCATCCCACGACGCTGGGAGGTACGGAGCGTGTCACGCATAGAGCAGGAGCTGCGTGAGGTTCTGCGCCGGCGGCGGGTCCCACCAGATGGAGTCGGCGTGGTCCACCTGCCTCCCGTAGACATTGTAGACCCGGTCGATGGACAGGTTCCCGTCCGTGTCGTGAGCCGACTCAAAGTTGGTGACGCAGCGGGTGGGGATGCCCAGGCACCGCAGCACTGTGAGGGGTCACGCAGGGGTCAGGGTTAGGGTCATCCTCACCTCAGGCTGGGTCACTAGCTTTAGGTTTGGTCAGCTACACCGGTGGAACACTTATTGAAATGTCACATTGAGGAGGAAGTGCGTTGTTCTTCTCACCTGTGCAGGCCACGGCAGCAAACACCCAGCATTGGCCGTACTTCACCCCGGACTTGAACCTGCTCCACCTCTCCAGGATGGGCACACTGCTGCTCCATCGGGTGGGCATCTCTCCGCCCTCGTACGGGGGCTGCCACCGCCCCACCAGCACGCCTGCGTCGTCGTTGGCGTTCACCTGAGAGTGGGGGTTGGGCGTTGTGAGGGTGATTCAATATTTGCATTCATGTCAAGCTATCAAAATGTTTCTTTGCCTGTCACGCAAACTCTTATGATTCACAGTTCGTTCAGTCATCTTTTGTGACTCTTTGACTAACTATACTTATACAGAGTACTCAGTGAGTGAGCGAGTGAGGGAGAGCGTGTATCTCCTACCATGGCAGTGACCGCCCTGCTGACATACACCGGGTCCCAGCGCGAGCGTCTGTCACTGGCGGGGTCCGACAACGCCTGCTTGGAGCGGTCAAGGATCTCAAAGCAGATGTCCATCACGTTGTCTTCAAACTGGGGACGTCGCAAAGAGACAGTGAGGTAGGGAATACCATGTAATTTAAAACGAGGGAGATTATTTATGTTGATGCTATCTATCTATCTCTATAGGGATTTTCCCGCAGTGTGTGTGAGTGTGTGTATGTGCGCTACCTGTCCGAAAATCCAAGGCAACCATCTAATCTGATCCGCACTCCCCATGAAAATGCGTCCATTCTCGTTCATAATGTATTCCTGGAGCAGACCTTCATCAGGGAGGTGCACGGCATCATCTGATAACACACAATAACACACACACACACACATTTGAGCCTCCCAGGAGGGCAACAGGAAGCCACGTGCACACTGATGGGCAGTTTGAATGGACTGCACTCTACACTACACTGTTATATGGAGATCTGAGAGGTGTGGGAGCCTTTGTGTGTGTGTACATGCGGTGTGCATACGTGTGTGTTACCATTACCTTTGCACCAGGGATTGAACAGCAAGTACATTTTGGTGGAGACCGTCCTCTCCAGAGTGTGTCCATCGGCTGACCTCAGGTCCACAGCCAGGGTGTACTGGTCCACAGCGGCGCGCGCCGGGCTGTAGACGGTCAGCAGCTGCTCGTTCTGCGCCCTCTGCTGGCGGAACCCCCACGCGTCCCCGGACCCCCCGGCCGTCCGCTGCCTGACCACAATGTCCTCCTGCGTCTTATCTGAAGAAGTGCAAAGTAGGATACAGAAATAAGTTTCTAAACGGTCATGTCGTTTTACCCAGCACCCTGCAGGTCATTCTGTTTAGTGACCCACATGTTTGTTCTTAGAAGGAAGATGTCATCTTTTCTAATGTTTATCAATGCTAGCAACGTCTGAATCTAATTTAATATGATATTTTGTCAATTATGTTGTCAAATTACCCCATGTTCTGTAACCAAGCAACTCAACTCAAGCTCTAATTGAAATGAAAGATATTATTTACTGTGACCTAGTTAAAAAATATTTAGCTTAAGCTAGACAATGTACAAAGGGAGGTGTCTGGCTAAGGCCTGTCAAACAAAACGCTGGTATCCCAAACAAAACAGGGCATTAGGCCAACACATTAGTCCTTATCTGTTGTTTACGTAAGGAACCCTTTGGGAAAACTGTTGAGATGTTACATTTAACGAAAAATGGGACATGGAAGGAAAAGTGCAGGAAGCAGTCATTCTCTTCAATTGACGGGGCTGAACCATGGCCAGCAGAGACGCTCACCCTGCTGTAGGACCAGCACCAGCTCCTGCCCCGGGGCCAGTGGGTCCGAGAGGTGCACCGTCAGGGAGAAGGGCTGTCCCCGCCGAACAATCAACCGCCTCCTATCAATCTCCTCCGTGCGGTGTGCCCGGTTGTTCGCCTGGAGTCTCAGATCCACGCCAGCGATTAAACCTTAAAGAGAAAACGGAGACAGGATGTGAAGGGAGTTAAACAGGAGTTATGGGATGTGTTGGGCTGGCTTATGTAACACCCAATAGAGTCCACTTGTTTTAGTTGGCAGGACAAAGTGGTCCCTCCTTGGAAACCAACCATCGTTTGGCAACACTGATACGAAGAGATATACACAGCATTAAATGACATTACCATTTATTAAAAACTATGCACAACATGAATTTGACATTACAACTTCATGAACAGTATGTAGGAATTTGACTTGTATTACAATACAGGAAACAATAAATATAAACTGAAATTACATAACAATAAAACATTTGCTGCCCTGATAAATTCCTTATGCAGATGCACTGCGCCTCAAATCTGCTGTAGTAGGCCTATTTGTTCTAGAAATGTGGATTGGTCATATCACGCCCTAGTGATGATTTAGACGCTGCACATTTCTCTGTCCTTCTGTAATCACAAAAGGCATCTTGACCTCTTTATAGGGTCTACAAACACCCAGACACGCCGACAGACGATGACGTTTGACAGCCAAAAAACTGTTGAAAAGAGACATTCAGATACAGACAGATGCTTTAGAGAGAGAGAAAGAGAGACAGAAACAGACCGCGGGAAAATTATTGATTCAGACGACAGAAAAATGATGTACGAATGTTACTCACGGTGTCCTGTGTGGGCCATGATCTCAGCCAAGTTCCAAGTTCTCCTCAAGAGCTGTTCTTGACCCGGGTCCAAGTGCACAGCGCTGGTCTATAACACACTGGCGTCCTCATCACCCAGTATTTATACACAACCGAACTGCTCTCAGCCCACCTCCAGACACACACACTTGACTAGTTGACCTCTGACACAATCACTCTTGACACACCCACTCGCACCCCTACAGTCAAACGCAAAAACATGTGTGTGTGTCTTATATTCACACCACCCCTTTCCTTCCTCTGATAAGAACAACCATGAATGTAATGGATAACACGTGTTTCAGTTGTATAGTAGATGATGAGGGATATGGGGAAAAAATATGATCACAGGTTGCTACATTGCTACAATCCTTTGTTGGTATTGTCATAGCATCACATTATACTGTATACCATATTTGTATGATAGTCTTGCCCAATTGACTTCTTATTCTATCCTGTTCCGACCGAGCCTCTAGTTCTCGGGAAACGATGAAAAAAAACGATGACAGATGATGAGCCAACATTCCAGTGAATGATCACATAAACTGGAATTATAAAAACATAATACCGTAAAAAAAAAAAACACCTCATATCCTATTTCACTCCTACATATATATGTAAAAGAGCAATACAACGTGTTTTAAATGTGTTTTGAGATATAGCACATATGTCCAGCACGGCTGCATCACTGTGAATACACACCGTGTAGCACTTGGCTGAGGAATGTTGGGAGATTAGCTTTTTCGGGAAAACTTGGTGTCAGTGACCTCTGGTCCCGCTCTCACCCCGGTGTGAGTACAGTGAGCGGAAGCCAGGCCCACACCACTCACCCAGGCATGGTTATTTTTGGAAGACGGTCAAAGCATACTCGTGTTTGTTTCCCCTATCTTAGCCCAATATAACTGTTAGCAGTACGCAAGAAATACGGCTAAACGATAAAGACAAACAACAAATTGGACAACTGAATGGGCCATACGACAGGTAGTTGGAAGGATTGTGGTATGGGTTTGTCCATGCGGGCCACAACCGAGGCTGTGTTCG
>JAOPJJ010101618.1:0-13065 GCA_027122795.1 Enchelyopus cimbrius
GGGTAAGTGCATTTTGCAGTCAAGTTACAATAATATAATCTATATGCTCTACATGTATATATATATATATATATATATATATATATATATATATTTGTTATGTCTCTTTTTACAGGCGATGTATCCATTTCCCCTGCTAGAGGTCTGAAAAGCTCACACAGGGTGATCCGATCATGACCTTATACAGGCCCTAGAGAAAAAAACACCGAGGATATGGCTGAGTGTCAGGAGAACCAGTAATTTCTAGATCTGCTGCTGGAGAATGCTGTAGAACTCGTGGATCCTGAAGAGCAAACGGGGGCCGTAATACAAGGCTGTAAGTATTTGTAAAGACCTATGTATGGTTCATGTAGATGAGGGCCGAGTGTTAAATATCTTGTGATTGATATGGTGTCCTGTGCTTCTTTCTCCTTAAACCAGTCGGCCCTAACCCTCCAAGCTCACCTCAACTGACTGGCTCCAGGGAGTTCACGCTTGATGGTCACCCTTGGCTGGCGGCTGATGAGAGCAGCAGCTGCTGCGGGGCGGTAGAGAACAACCTCTGGATCCGTGAAGACCACGTGTTGCCTTCAGAAGCTACAGCGCCCCCTCGCGCCGCAGCGGAGCAGACACCGCTGATACCAGGACCATCAATCACCTCCCTACACACTGACCAGACAGCGGACACGCTTACCCTGCAACCAGACGCCGCTTCTTCTCACACTGCCCCCCATAACGTCTTAGAGGCCAGGGCAGATCGACGCATCCGTGTGGTGCGTGAGGGTATGCCTGCGGCATGTTCAGACCTACATAGGTTACATGGTAGAATGTTTAAACATCATGCTAAAACCTAGCATATCAAATCAAATCCCTTAAGGACAAGATCGATATAATCACTAGAAATGTTGATCTAAACACTAGAGATATTGGTCTAAACACTAGAGATTTGCATCATAATGCTATACTACAGGCACATCTGATCAACATTGTCTGCGAGCTCAAGGATTCCAAAACTCGGTCTTCAATGGGCAATAACGTACAAGCGGAATAGCATACATGTGATATGTAACATATGGGAGGGGGTCTTTTTTATTATTTTTAACTTTTCAACTTTTTCAACTTTTGAACTACGTTATTAACTATGTCATTGTAGTGTGCTGCTATAGACTATAAATAGAATATAACAAATAGAAAAGAAAAAAAAATGCGTTCCAGAAAAAGAACATGAATCGGTTAATGGTAACCCAGAGAGGAGACGTAGAACACACAGCGGCACGAAAACCCCTAGCGCTGATACAGGTCATGATTCGCCCTCTACTAACACGGATGTAAATACACACGATGGCCTCATACATAGCGCTCGAGAATCATTACGCAGAAGGGTTGGACTAGAGGCGTTGAATCCAGAACCGTATGATTCGCCCTCTACTAACACGGATGTAAATACACACGATAGCGTCATACATAGCGCGCAAGAATCATTACGCAGAATGGTTGGACTAGAGGCGTTGTATCCAGATCCGTGTAATTTGCCCTCTACTATCACAGATGTAAATACACACAAAGGCCTCATACATAGCGCGCAAGAATCATTACGCAGAATGGTTGGACTAGAGGCGTTGAATCCAGATCTGTGTGATTCATATCCGTACGATTTGCCCTCTACTATCACAGATGTAAATACACACGAGGACCTCATGCAGAATGGGGCGGGCGGTGGTGATTTTAACGTTGAATTTGAATCTGATAACGATGCCTCAGAGGGGCAAACATTACCTGTTGATGATGGCATACATTACCTATTGATGAGGGTTCAGAGGGGGAAACAATGCATGATGATGATGAGTCGCGTACGAGACACTTTCCACGCTTTAACGGTTTTAAACTCAGACGGCCTGTTGATCTAAGGATCTATGGAAAATATAATGGAGGTACCCGGTTATATTGAGGAACGACTGACGGGTATCATAACCGAGTGCTCTCAAAGGACCGACAGAGACAGTGTTTTAAATGTGGTCCTGCGCGGACCCTCGTCAGCGAGTGATGTACACGCTGTACTCAGGACCGATAACGATCACAACACCGATTTGTTTTTAGAGGAGATTGCACAAGTCATGCAAAGTAACGATACAAGCTTGGCCGATGATGAGTTAGAGTTTGTTGTCACATGTGCTCATAATAAAAATGGGGGGGTCATTGCTAAAGTAAAAAAAATCCCCTTTTCGGATATCATAAACAAGAAAGGATTGAGTCTCTACACCCCGACAACATACACAATAATTTGTGTTTCTCCCTATGCATAGCTCATCATCTAAAAGTGTCTGGGGGTGGGCCAGTGTCTGAAGAGGCTAAACTGTTGTTTGCGAGGGATTTGCACACGGCACTAGGTTATGATCATGATCATCCCGTCGGGTTTGCAGACATTTCTGTATTCGAGAAGCATCTGAATGTAAAAATATAGATTTTTCATCACAACGCTGCGTTCAAGAAATTGGAGCGTTTTGAAACAAACTCTGAACAACATGCAGATACGATATGGCTATATCTAAATGACAATCACTACCATTACATCGTGAACCAAACAGGCTTCTTTGGCGAACTCTACGTCTGTCAATACTGCTATAAACGTACGCAAATGTCCAGTCTTCTGTAACGTGTGTCTGACAACGTGTGATAGACAAGCTGGCAGAACGATAAAGTGCAAGGATTGTAGTCGTATATGTCGGTCTCAGTCATGCTATGACATGCATAAACAATATTCGTCCGTGTATAGTGTGAATCCCTGTAAAACAGTCAAATATTGTGATGAGTGCTGTAGACAGTATACTTTGGCCAAGAAAAAATAAAAAAAGGATCATGCCCCTGGGCATAAATGTAGTACGGTAAAATGTGTTCACTGCCGTGAAGTTATACTCAGCGACATGAAACAAGAATGCTACATTCAGCCACCCGTGGTTGAAGATGATGATAATGACGCAGGGGGTCTATCGACAGCGGGGGCCGGAGTGAAATACATATTTTATGATTTTAAGACACGTTATCATAATGATCGACACGAGCCAAACTTTGTGGCTGCCATCACATTTGAGGGGGTAGAATGGAGCGCTAGCGGTGCTGATTGTGTAAAAAAGTTCATCAAACGCTGCAGAAAACCCCGGTTCAAAGGTTACACATTCATAGCGCACAATGCATCAGGGTTTGACAGTTACATCATTCTGGATTATTTGTCACAGGAGGGTATCAACCCCTTTCTGATTATGCAAGGTAGCAGAGTCATCCTAATGCGTGATAGCCTCTACAAACAGAGATGGATCGATTCATTTAGCTTTCTACCTATGCGTCTGGCTAAAACACCATCTGCTCTTGGATTTGACAACCTGGCGAAGGGCTATTTTCCGCATAAATTCAATACCAGGGCAAACGAGTTTTATGAGGGGGCCTACCCAGCGCCGGCGTTATGGGTATGATTCTATGACTTCTGACGAAAAGACAGATTTCATGGTGTGGTATAGATCTGTACGCAAGCAGAAATTCTACTTTCAGAGGGAGCTGAAACGTTATGGTGTTAACGACGTTCGGGTGCTGCGCAAAGCGTGCACGGTCTACAGAGACACGTTCATGGAGTGCTCTCTTATCGATCCCTTTGATGACACAACACTAGCATCAGCGTGCATGGCAACTTTCGATTGCCATGCAAGTAGGTCACTTCAATGACCTACTTGAAACCAGACACACTTGCATTAACCTATGACGGTGTCTATCTGAAACCGTCCAAGACGTACTCGAATGTTTCCATTCAGTGGCTTGAATATCTTTCCCACATCAACAACATTGAGATTCAACATGCTCTCAATCACGGTGAGGTTCAATTTAAGCCGTTCTTCACACACACGCCTATGAATTTGCAGGCTGTTTTCACCACTGCTGTGAGTATTGCTACAACTCTGGACATATAAACCCTGTCACAAAGATCAGCTACGGTGAGATGCGGAGACAGTTTCAAACCAAAGTGTCTGTCCTCCAAAAAGATTACGGCTTACGTGTGATGGTCATGTGGGAGTGTGAGTGGACTAAACAGAAAACGATAAATGTAGAGTTGCAGGCATTCTTGGCTACTCTAAAGATAGAGAGCAGGATCAATCCTCGAGACTCTCTCTATGGGGGGCGCACCAATGCCATCAAATTGACTTCACCTCACTCTACCCTACAGTACAGAACCGCTGTCCTTATCCTGTAGGGCACCCCGAGATCATGTTCTGAGATTTCAAATCTGTGGACGAGTATTTTGGTATTGTCAAATGCACCGTACTCCCTCCACGAGGCCTATACCATCCTGTTCTCCCCTATAGATGCAACGGGAAGTTGATGTTTCCCCTCTGTCGCACCAGTGCCATTGATCTCAACCAGACAGATTCTTGTCATCACGGCCGTGATGATAGGGCGATGACTGGAACATGGGTGTCTTTTGAGTTGCAGAAAGCCGTTGAAAAGGGTATCAGATAACTCAGATGCACGAGGTCTGGCACTACCCTAGACCAGTGGTCCCCAACCTTTTCAGCACCAAGGACCGGGGGGGGGGGGGTTGAAATGTCCAATCGAGTGCGCAATTTTGTTTTAGTTGCAGTCATTGCCGAAAACCCGCCCTCCCATAGGTACGTGGTGGGGAATGGTAGCAACGTGTTCAGCGCTTTTACGGCTATCTCCGCCGGGATATTCCGCTTTGGTTTTCGTCCAAAAACCCGCCAGAGAGGTTTAGTCAAACACAGTTTTAAGACAACCGACATTTGCTATTTCGATCAATTGATCATCCTCCTGCACTGACAAGTGATTCGGGATACTGACAAATGGGTTGAGGATCCACTCATTCGTTCGCCGTGGATCTTTGGAGGATGGGAAGTAATGTTCGTATGACACTGCCGTTGGCCAAGAACTGATCAAGTGAAATGATTGAGCTGAGGAAAATACCTTGCCATGCAATCTAACCACTGCAAAGACTTATGGCATGTAAAAGAGTTACAGTATTGCAAAGTATTTTTTTGCATTTCCTTTTTTTTAATTTTGTACTCATGTTGCCTACGGGCCGGTTAAGAACGTCCCACGGACCGGTACCGGTCCGCGGACCGGTGGTTGGGGACCGCTGCCCTAGACGATCGGACGATTTGTTTAAGGGGTATGTCAAAACATTTCCCAAGGGTAAACAGGAGGCTTCAGGATACCCCAGCACAGCGGATACTGCAGAGAAACAGCAGTTGTATTTAGAAAACTATCATGCTAGGGAGGGTATCCGACTGGAACATGGCAATATGCGTGTAAACAAAGCCATGCGTAGCTGCAACAAGTTCATTCTAAACAGTCTGTGGGGTCGCTTCTCACTGCATACAGACCTCCCCTCTTGTGAGCTAATTTCCGATCCTACTAGGTTTTCCCAACTAATGTTCAGCGACAGCTATCACATCAGCCACTTTTGCTTTGTCTCTGACGATGTGGCGTTGGTACAGTGGAAATACAAAGACACACGGCTCTTTAGGTCTCGGGATGTTAACATGGTTGTGGGGGCAGTGACTACTGCTCACGCCAGACTTATGCTCTATGATCTTTTAGACAAACTGCAGGAGCGTGTCCTCTACTGTGACACAGACAGCATCATCTTTGTTTCTAAGGATGGTGAATGGGTACCCCGTTTAGGGCCCTACCTAGGTGATCTGACGGATGAGTTAAATTATGGTGAATTGTTTGGCACTGAACAGGAGGATTACATCACTGAATATGTCTCAACAGGGCCTAAAAGCTACGCTTATCATACGTTCCAAGACAAGGCGGCTGTCAAATGCAAAGGGGTAACTTTAAACGCTGAGAATGCTGAAGTTGTCACCCAACAGACGCTAAAGAGATTAGTAGATGATTTTGTCACACATCAGCCTCTGGATAGAGGGATCACCACTACCGTAGACACTATCCAGAGGGATAAAAAACAATTTCGGCAAAAAAACGCCTCAATAGTTAAACGTCTTCGTGTGGTATATAATAAACGCCGGGTCTTTACTGATTACACAACTCTTCCTTATGGCTATTAGCCATAATACACCCCAATTATGATTTTTGTGATGTAACATTGTGTTATATCATGTATCTTGTTTTTTTATTTTTTATTGTGTGTGTGTGGGTGTGCTTTTTTTTTCATTACCATTGTTGTTAATAAAATAATACCCTCCTCTCCTCAGTCTATGCTTGTGTGTAATTTGATGATCCTTTAGTGATAATATATCAACTAAAAGGATCCGCCCCCCTCTGAGGTATAAGAGCCTCCTGATTTAAAAAAAACATCTTAGTCGTATGGTGGTAAGTTGGCTTCTAGTCAGAAGTCTGGCGTAGGAGAGATGTTTGACCCCAGGCTTCAACATCCCTTCAGTATGGGGGTATCAGGCCCGTCAAACAGTGGTAAAACCTACTTTGTCAAATCGGTCATTGAAAACATTGATCGTTTGATAGCCAGACAAATGTTCCCGTGTAAGTATAAAGTATTTTCTAGAGGCCTTTAACGACGCTACCAGCATGCCATACGGCTACCTGCTTGTCGACTTTAAAGCCACCACCCCTGACCATATGAGACTTAGAACCGATATTTTATCAGACAGACAGGTTGTCTATGCCCAGAGAGATCTATAGTATTCATATTGCAACAGTTTTTTCAGTAATAGTCCAGCAACACCTCTCGTCTGTTTGATATTTCTATAACTGAATCATAAACGGCATAACAAATTAAATTGACCGTGGCGTGCAAAGCTAATCTGAATCGCATGTCTAATCTTACATTCCCTGTTTTGACTAGTGAGACATGCTGTCCACACCCCCCATCATCCTCGAGGTTGAAACAAAACAAAGCGTAACCCTTAGCAAATTCGTCATGTTTTATCGATATCTCTCTGTCTTTCAATTAACGGCCTGTGGCCTGAATAAGCTGTAAATATTCTCTTGTATACAGACCATTCTTAAAGTCGGGTTGAAAGGGTTTAGCGGGGTAAGATTGACCATCGCAGTACAAGGATAAAAAATCCATATGGTAATGCTGGAACCTGAACGGATTCCATGTATAGCTCCCTGTGAAAGCATCGTTATCCACAAAACCTATAATAACCATTTTCGGAATCTGTCCTAGAAATAAATTATCCTGATTGCTTATTCTGGTACCAGCGGGAATTGATACATTCTTTAGACACACTCGATCGATTGGATATTTTACGTTAGAATGTGTCAAAGCCCTAGCATGGGCTAGCTTGACGCCCGGAGCGATTGAAACCTTTTTAACATCAAACATTAGCGGCCGTTATAGAGACTTTGTAATCCACAGTACCCGCCGACATCAGACAAAAATCATCTTTAGCCCTAATGAATCTCAGACGCAGGTCAACACCGTTAATCAGTAATTTTTCCTGGAAGAACAAATCGGCGTGAATAGGAGCAATCAGCTCTAGTGTACGGCTTTGTGCTGTATATTCACTCGTATGTACCAATCCGAGATTTGAGCCATCAGTGTGGTCATCCATGTGGAGACAAGTGTCCTTCTTGAACAGACCACAGTGAAATTGTGTGTCCAGCGTACCATTTCCATAGTTTAGCAGACATTCGATGATGCCTCCGTACGGATAGGTATTTGAAGATTGTGTAATAAGCCTGTCGCCCAGCGTGATGTCTACTTGTGAGAATAACGTACATCCGGGGTAGTTCATTAGCCCCACCGCAGTCGCAGCGGGTATGTCTGTCCCATCGCGATTGGTGATCTTGACGCTTAGCTGTAGATATGTATTGTTTAGATCCATATAATCTTCGCTACTGGCCGAAATAAAAAACTCTATGGGGCCTGTATCCGTTATAGCTGACAGCGGTGGTATTTCAATATAGGTACTTTTTTCTATCGAAGTCTGTGTTAACGGCAGCGTGAAAAGATCAAGCTCACTCTTGACACATTCTTCCGACATGCTATTCTGCTTGTAAGGGACTATATAAAAATATCGTCAGCAGCCGCTCTACAGTGACGATTCGCCCCCTTCCTGGTCCTTTTAGGCTTTGTCCTTTTTCTTGAGGTGCTTACTGTTTTATTCCGTCTTCTACCTCCTGCAGTGCATCGGGTACGCCGGGTATCTAGTAGGTGTTTTAAAATACGCCGTCATGCCTGATCCTTCCTGTTTCGGTGTCGATGCTTTTCACATTATATTTGACACCACATCACCGATAATGTTTTTGGCGGCGCTTTTCAAATGAGTTAGTTCATGTTCATACCACTCTTCAGTAAGGGTACAGCCATTCTAAATAAACTTCTGAAAATACCCCCTATACCTGCTCCATATTGCGTGCTACTACCCGCATAGACGGGTAAACTGCTCCCTGCCTGGTTTAAATAATACTGGACATATTTTTCCTCATCGTAAGGCGGTCTATTACCCCTCATCCCGAAAAGCGGCTAGATATTCTGCTGTTTTACGGGTCTGAAATGTAGTTTGAGAATCACTTTACCGTGTGTAAACGGTATGTTTGTATTCTGGTCGGTCTTTAGATCGATCTCAATATCTCCAAGAGGGTCTCGGGACACGTGAACGTAGTGTGGCTTGTCAAACGTAAGAATGCAGTGTCTCCTACTAGTGTCTGTTATATGAATAATCTGTAACAGGGGTACATAACTGTCTCCGACCAACTGATGGTCAACAATGTCGGTATAGATAAACATATTATAGCATCCTCCATAGATGTCTGTGGGGTGGGGGGCGTATAGGGGGGTGAGATTATTCAGTGTGCTCCTCTTCTGAGATGAACCCCAGGATAGCGGCCAGTTTTCCACTACACTGGAAAAACATAAAGTCGTCCCCCTCGATTTTTACCAGATTTCTAATAGGTTCATGGCGTAGCCTGAAGCTCCCTATAGATGGCATCATCTGTGATAAGCTTGTTTTTGTGATTTGCTTGTTGATGTGTCGTAACAGCATGGCTATATTGTCGTAAAAGCCCACGGTTAGCGGTATGGTCATCTTTGGCCCCGTCTGGACATGACCAATGGTTACTTTAGCATCTGAAGCAGGAAAGCTCTGCCAGCTGGTGGGGTACTGAACTTCCATCAGTCCTACTTCATAGGGCTGTTTGACATGTATAGCAATGTATATTTAGTTCTAAAATTCCATATTTTGTTTTGAGGATAGATCTTTGCTGAGGCGTTACTCGCCAGAGTTACATAAAAAACCCTGGCAGACTCCTTCTCCATCGTGCACTCGGATTATACTGATATATTTCTCTTTACACGTCGACTATTAGCTTTTCAGAGACCCACGAATTGAAAACATCAGGCCATCCTAGCCACTTAACACCATATTCTTACGCCCCACCTTTTTTTAATCTAAAATCTTTTCTATTTTAAATTCTTTGTTTTTAGGCACGATAACTTTCTGTAGCTCTTGTTCATAAAAGGTTCCTTGCACTGTATCGCCACCAAAGTCTTTCAACCTGTAGACGGGTGGGTACCTTGATATCCGCTGCGATATTATAAAATATTCATCTTTAAATGTCTGCTCATAACCTTTACGGAACTTTCCTTTGACTTTTGAAATTCTAACCGTATCGCCAACATCGTACCTAAACACAATCGCTGGTGGGGGTGTCATTTTGTACAGGGTGTTAAATACAGCCTGCTCGTTATCTTTAACTATGTTGATGGGCGCCATTTTTATCGATCGGTGGTATGCGTGATTATAGGAATAAACCATATCCTGTAGTTTATCCACGTATCGTCTAGAGTTGGCAGTCGTTAAGTATCTCCACATGTTTGTTTTAAGAGTCCTGCTGAAGCGTTCTTCTATACTGGCCTTGGTCTCGTTAGGTGTAGAGAAATGTTTAACACCGTACTTCGCTAGCAAGCGTTGGAAGCTCTTGTTGTAAAATTATTTTCCTGCATCAGTCTGTAGCTTCTCTGGGATATGTCTGTTCTTTGAGAATATCTCCAAAAGCTTTACTGACGTCGTTAGCACACTTGGACGGTGGAGTGCGAACCCAGGCGTATTTTGACATCGATGCATGTCAACAGAAAATGAATACCGTCATTTTCGGTATTCGGACATGTCCACAAGATCAGCCTGAAATTGTTTATCTATACCGCTCACCAACACCCTATTTTTCCGGTAATGTATCGGAGCTGGGGCATGCAAAGTATATGCATCCTGTTTCAATAACCAGTTCTTTAAATTTTTCAAAGACGGTTTTTCCCCGGCACAATGCTTGAGGGCCGACCGTAGTTTATTCGCCCCACCATAAGATCCTGGATCAGAGGGGTCATAATACGTTTTAGCAAGCAGTCTATCCATGTCGTCTGTCTGCTACAATACTGAATAATGACGCATTGAACAGAGTTAACTTCTTTTTTTTTAAACCAAAACACCACGCTCCACCAAGTCAAGATACAGCTCTCAGGCAGTTTTGTTTCTCTGCACCATTTTATAAGCCATCATTTGCGCAGATCTAATACACTCAGATTTGTTATCCTTATTTAAATTTAAGATATCGTATACAAATGAACATATACACATGACATGACAAACAGAAAAAGATGCAGCATCATTTGAGATGTGATAAAAAATTTCAGATAACATTAAATCTGTAGGTCTATCACAAGAGAATTTCATGACCAGATCACCCCAATCCTCATACATGTGTCTGATATAAGAATTATGGTTAATAAAAGTGTCATTTTCTACCTATATGACACAGAATCACTAAACACGCTATAAACAAGAGAAAACAAAATCCCCATTTTTAAAATACAGTTTCATGCAATACAGTTTCATGCAATACAGTTTCATACAAGGGTAGTAAGATCCCACTCTAATGTACGTCTCCACAAGCGTGTTGCTTCGTTTATCTTGCTCTGATACTCCGGGGAGATGTTCTTATCATGCATCTTAGACAGTTTGTCGGTGGATAATAAATCGCATAACATGAATTCAGCAACACAAAAGAGTTTATCGGGAGCCAGTCTCACGCCCGTTGTGTTTTTTAGTATTGTTTATAAAAGAATCAGGAAGGGATGTCTAGCCACCACAATACATATATCGTCATAATGCGTCTCGTAATGATACAGAGACGGGCCATACAGGCATGTATGGCGGCGTTGGCTTGGTGCGTTGAAGGCACACCCCCAGCAATCTGAACGGATCTTCTGGTCGATGATGGCTGATATGCAGGCACAGGTGGCAGCTCTCAGTACGGCCAGGGATTCAGCATCTAAACGACCTCCGTGATATACAGGCCATGGCCATCCGTCCGATCTCATCAGTGTATCAACCGTCAGGTTAGAGTCACCTCCACGTGGTAGAAAGGTTAGATTCAATTGCGCTAGATAGTCGGCATACTCTTGAAGCCATGCGCCATGTCCGGAGTCGTCGTCTATATCACCACTCATGGCGTTGTCGTCATCGTCATAGCTGGGGGGGTCACCACCGTTCTGCTCTACACAGACATAGGAAAATATACACATTAGACACATCCCGCACGAAAACACATAACAATTTAACAATATTGTCATTAGTAATAATTAGTAATAAGACATTAGTCATAATATTCACAATTTTCCACCTCATCCACACCAGGATCATCACCGTGATCTGTTTCGCCCTCTTCATCACAAGTCGGTACAAAAAGCTTTTTTCTAACCTCCTGGTAAAGGTTCGGACGCCACTTGCCATCTGGGCACCATCCGTTTGAGACGGCCGGAAACTTTTCCACCATGTGGTCAATCTCCTCAAAAATTGAGAGTATTGCAGGCCAGTCACACCGCTGTGTGATGAAGACAGTTTCATGGATGAGCCCATTTACCAACTCCCCAACAGTTTTTAAGTGAGCAAATGGCTCAACACAGCGCTTGAAAAAAATTAAGTCGCTGTTCTCCTCGTCAAAACAATTGGTCTCCATCCTGTACAATTCAGAGCCAAAAGCAGCACACCATACTGCCATGTCCGCTCTGACATCATCTACCTGAGGACACACATCTCTACGGAACTCCTGCCAATCATGAGTATACATACGTAGACTGCCAGCACAGTCTTTCGATTTTAAACGAACAAAGCCTTCCACGTATGAGACTACGTACTCAAAGCCGTTCTTTCCTTCATGCGTGAATGTCATCGGTACGCATGTGTTTTTCACCTAAAACACGCCTCATTCTCTTGATTGGAGCATTAAGCAACGATGCCCTTGCATCACCATTTGCATTGCTAGTTTTAGGTGTATGATAACTGGACATACCCGTAGGCGGCTGATTTTCAAGATCCATGACATCCATTGATTCGCAGGTTATGTTGAGAGCAAGGCGAAAAAAACAAACACACGCGTAATGCTTCCGATTGCGGTATGAGTCATAGACATCTTATACATAGACGGAGCATTGGCTGCTGGGACGCAAGAAATTTGGCGGCATCTTGGAGTTGGGATCCGCTCCACTCACTGTAATGCGTTTGGATGGAGCAATGAACGGTCAGCGCGTTTAATTAATCATACCTCACTGAATATCACTGATTTTCACACGTTTTTGTGATACTTGTAGCTATGGCTTGGCGTTTTTCATAGTTTCATAGTTGGCTTAACAGGGGGCGCGGCGGCGGCGGCCGACAGCATGTTTGCAGACTCGCTGTAGTGTCAGGGCAGTGTCATTGCAACGCGGTCTCAAACTGGTCTTGTCGGGACTCGGTACACAAGACTCAAAATCGGGACTGTCGGGACCCGGGACACTAAAACCGGGACACTATAGCGTCCCGAATTGGTCTTGTCGGGACTCGGGACACGAGACTCAAAATCGGGACTAACCCTAGCCCTAACCCAAACCGGGACGTCTGGTCACCCTATTCATAATACAAATCTGCTGATGGAAGGTTTGTTTGTGGATGGATTGATACAGGAAAATGATCAGACCTGAACGAGTGAAATTCAAATACAATAAAAAGAAGCCAGAGGTAATGCAGACTGACCATTTACAGTGAATAAGTGGTATTCAGTGAGGTATGATTAATTAAATGTGCTGACAGTTCATTGCTCCATCCAAACGCATTGCAGTGA
>JAOPJJ010102313.1:0-13044 GCA_027122795.1 Enchelyopus cimbrius
TCGATATCTCTGGCATAGTTTGACCTAGACGCACCATTCAAACTTTAAAATGTAGATAAAAGTCCAAATTATCAACGAGATTCAACTTTTGCTTTAGCTTTCATTTTTTTTTCGTCACAGGGGAAACCGCACAGCCCACTCTCACGATTTCCCATCTGGGAATTGTCTAGTTACTATTAGTCTTACTCCCTTCTTCATGATCCATCTTGTACTTCTAAACCACGGCCTCACCCTCTTCTCGTCTAATGTGCCATTTTATAGAAAGATAGTGTGGGTGGCTCACGGGGGAAAACGGTGCATTCTGAAATGTGTTTTTCATCTGCAGCCGTCCCCAACACACGGAGAGGGATGAGGAGGAAAGGATAGAAAATAGAGTAGGTGAGAAAATGGAAGGGAGGTGACAGACGGGGTGAAAACAGGACCTGGCAGAGCGGAGGGGAGGGAGGGGGAGACCAGAGGAACAGCATGTATGATGAGAATGGGAGGGAGGGGGGAGACCAGAGGAACAGCATGTATGATGAGGAGGGGAGGGAGGGGGGAGACCAGAGGAACAGCATGTATGATGGGGAGGGGAGGGAGGAATAGCACATCTCACTATGGGTTACAGACGAGGTGAAAAGATGGAAATCAGCATAGCAATCTCTCGCTATGCTGATGTGGAAGACTCCTCAAGCAAAGTCTGGCTGTGGAGACTGTCGGCAGAAGAACTTCATGTCCTTCAACGTGACGTGAAAGCCAGGGCTGAGCCTGACTCCCGTTAAAGGGTTCCTTTCAGAGTTGAGAACCGTCTGATTAGCATAGGAACTACCACCAGGGAAGAAGATATGCGTCAGCCCCATTATATGTAAAATACAAATCGGAAAATTACCATGGAAATGAGATAAGAGGCCACAGAAAATAAGTGCACTTTAAGGATTGGAATGAGACTCCAGCTGTCATTGCGGCGGCTGCCCTGTGCATTACGCGGTACGTGTCCCATTCAAGGTCTCCAAATGGGACCGTGATCTGCTTGGCATGAGCAGCGCTCTGGAATCCATGCTGGTGTCCATGTGGCTAGGGGATTTGACCCCAGAGAAAAGGTTCACTTGATCCATCTCCTAGCTGCTTATGACTGACTTGCCCCTGAAACCATAAGAAAACCCTGGAGACCACGTCCATCACCCAGTAAGGACAGAGATGGGCGTGGTCAGGGAGCTCACCTGGCAAAGGTGACAGAGCCTCTCCGCCAGGGCGCCCACCAGGGAGAGAAGATGGCGGACAAGGAGAGGTCGAAGGAGGCTGCTCTCCCCCAGCAGGACCAGGTACTCCGTCCGTCTCTCCCACTCCTGTGCCTGCAGCGGAGCGACGTGGAACAGCATAAGAACCTCCAGACATCCCCTGGTCATCTCCGTTTACACATCAGACCCATGAGCACATTAGTGTGTCCACCTGGGGTTTGGTGATGAATTGCTAATTTGTTATATTTACGGAGATATGAGCCAATATTAAGTGCAGGGAAAGTGTTTCAGTGTCTTACTTAGGGACGAGGGGATTGTTTCCTAAACTCGTTTTCTCTCCTGCTGAACAAACATTTTGTAGGCATTTACAAGATCAAATGTTTGTTTAATCAATCATGGTAAGAACGGTTTGAATTCAGAAACATTTAGTTTTCATTTAATAATAATCATATTTCCTATAAAACGCCCTCAGTACTCGGTTCAGGGAAATGCAAATCATTTGAGTAAAATCAAATGATTGATTGTTTTATCAAGTTTAAACAACTGTTTTCTACAGAAATATTTGTAACCAATCACACTGCTGCAATATTCCTTATATATTGACAATCCATTTGTTGAATCAAAGTTTAAAAAGAGAAGTTACTCTGCCCCTTGATTTGAATTGCATTCGATCAGATATCAATGGGAGAGCACTATTGGACGAGGGTCTCTGGGGGGGCGGGTCAATGTATTTATAAACCAATGTGTAAATGAGCTGACCTGTGGGTCTCTGAACCTCTTTAGGCTGTCAGGTCAGTATGTACTGCTTAATGGAGCTGGCGTTTTCAAGTCACTTTCATGGTAATTTATTCCCAAATCTACCCAGTGAACACATTTAAATATGTCACCAATTAATGCTGAGATCCACTCCGGCTGATGCGTGCGGGCATCTTGACAGAGTTCATTAAGAGAGGAAAAAATAAAAGGGCCTTTTTAGTTGCTCCCTGTTTGATGTGAACCTGAGCCGTCATTGCGGCTGGCAGCTCCAACCTTTCCCTCCTCCCCCGTCACCCCGCCCTGAGGTGTAGGCCTTTCTGCTCACGCACGGCCTGAACACTCAACACTCTCGCTGCCATTTTCCAAGACACCCATGGCCAGGGAGGCCATAGGAGCCTTGGTCCATACTGGTGCAGGCACGCCAGCCTCTGCTGCCCCAAAACAATGTTCTGCTGAAGGCTCCAGAGTCTAGCACAGCACCTCAGAAGGATACGCAGAGAGAGACTGACATCTGAGGGCCAGCAGGCTATGGAGTTAGAGTTGGCAGTTTAATGGGCAGGCTCCACCAATCAATCCTCTTCTTCTGCAGCAGCTTGGCCTGCAGGACCCCGCCACCACAGGGGGTCCACCTCATAAGAGAGCCCATTACACAGCGCTGGGTCTGTCCAGGCACACAGTTCAGTTCAGTTTAATTGTATTGTCCCCAAAAGGGGAAACTTGCCTTGCAGTCAGGTACACATGAATAGCACAAGATACACAAGGACACACAACAATAAGATAATCACAGGCTAATATAAGTAAAGTTACAAAAACGGTCATATGGTCATCAAATTCGGTCATCAAATTCAGTTACAGGGCTTCCCATCAACCTCCACAGAGGTCCGAACCGAACCAGGTACCCCCGCATCACACAAACAGAGACGGACGCAAGGACAGACACAGCGACTCCGTGGCCGTCCTTGCCCCAGGAGGCCCAGCGCGATGTTCCTGGGCTTTAATTAACTATACATGCTCTGAGTACGGGGGGCCTCATCAATACCACTCACGTTTGACTGAGTTATGCTGAGGCGTATTTCAAGGCCTGCGGCAGCAGCACCTGATTGACCATGACCTACTGCACGGAAAGAGGCAGAAAAACAGAGACAAGGCTGCACACGGCACCACTCCGCCCGGGGCCAGCGCCATTAGCCCGGCCCAGCAGCTTGGCATGCATCGCACGCGGGGAGTAACGTAAAGGTTGACCAGTTGACCAATCGCCCAGAGGGAATACAATTAGGTATGAGGGAAACATTGTGCATTTACTGCAGCACGAGTCCAACGTCAGGATGTAACGATGTGGGCCCGTAGGAATAAGGAACAGGGTCGGGCCGGACAGTAAGCCGCGGCTCAGGGAGGTCCAGGAGATAGGGGGTCTAACAGACCAGGTCCCAGGGTGTCCAGCGGGGGTATCCTCTGTACGATCCATCATAGTGACAGCCACAACCAACATGACTTCCTTCACCTTGGTCCTAGTTTGGCGTGGCCCCATCCTTCTTCTAGAAAGAATGAGGTTAAATCTCCCCTCCCCCCCACCCCGGCTGCTTGGAGATGGTGAGAACACTGTAGGTACAGCGCGGGACGCTGCGGGAACACCTTGAGAACATCCCGGGCCTCTGTGCTGGTGCTTATGGCTCCAGAGGTCAGGTTCAATATAAATGAAAGAGACGAACACAGGGTCCTGAAGGCTGACGTAACACAGAGGGATGAATCCAGCTATAAAAAGCAATAGACTCCAACTATTAAATTGTCCTAACGAAACAGATGGAAATCGATCACTCTAAATGACGTGAGAGTGCGCAAGCTTTGACGGAACATCCTTTTCTGATGCTTAATGCACATTGTGTTCGTCATTTGAAGCTTCAGTAGAACCACTTTTGTCAAACACTCTGGTCTGGTCTTGTTGGCGGTGTGGTGTTCTGCAGTAGTGACGCACCAAATGTAATCAGGTCCTGATCCGACGGCTCCGTCTACTCCTGGTCTCTGAGCACACTGTGGGTCCCTTCATTTACAGGAGACACAGGGGAACTGAGGAGAACCACTC
The DNA here is from genome assembly GCA_027122795.1 of Enchelyopus cimbrius. Taxonomy (NCBI): domain Eukaryota; kingdom Metazoa; phylum Chordata; class Actinopteri; order Gadiformes; family Gaidropsaridae; genus Enchelyopus; species Enchelyopus cimbrius. The sequence goes on from JAOPJJ010102313.1 coordinate 4,054, forward strand.
AGACACACGCATACCACAGCAGGACATCACACTCATAGGTGTTTAGAACTGCAATTAAAAAAGGAGTACATGAAAGCAAGTGGACATGGGGGGGGACTATAAACTGAATTGTCCGCTCACTGGACGGCTGTGGGTAGCGAGGGCCAGGTGAGAGGGACCGGCTCTCTGGATTGGTTGGACATCCAGTGAGTCTGACCTCAGTGATGACGGGAGGGTTGGACTCCCCCATGAGGCTTTGAATGAGCCCAAACAGCACAGGAGTGAGGACCAGAGTCTGCCTTCAAATCAGCAGTAAGCCTTGTAGTAGCAATAGACAAAAATAAACAGACCCTTGTGTACAGACCTCAAAGTACAGACCCCACAGTGCAGACCACAATGTACATCCCCAAATGTACACACCACAATGTAGCTGGCCTATCTCCATAGTAAAGATGAGGTCAAACGTTTTAAGATATCGGTCCATCAAAGTAGGCCAATTGGGGATCTTCGTTAAATAAAACATTGAATTTTTTGGTGTGCATTAATTAATTAAAGAGTTAATGAAATCCCAACAGTGTGCATACTTTAACCTCAAGTCCCAGAGTTAACAAGGAGAACTGCCAGCTCTGAATAATTGATAAAGAAACTGGAATCACGAGATGGTGAGACAAAAAGATAATTGAAGTCGATTGTGAGAAGTCTAAAAGCTTTTAATTAATCCCCCCTGCCTCCATCGGTCACTACCATGTGCCATGTATTATTTAGTGGGCCGGTGTTCAAATCCCAGCGCTGTTGAGCCTCTCTGTGGTTCTAATCATCTTCTCTGGAAATATCAAGACCAAACACCATCCTCGTCTTTGCTTTGACCACTCCATGCATATTATGGTCTGGTGATCAGGAGAAATGGAAAAACATATTGTCGAGATATTCATGGCCTGATGTGACATGAACCGAAGACCAGTTCAGCCCATGGGTTAGCAGAGGTTCAGGGAATAATAACAATAATAATAATAATAATGAATTAAAATGTGTTAAGTAAGAAGGTATGAGTACGGTAAAAGGTTTAAGGAAGGTACTGTGTAAGGTACAAGGTGTAATGTAGAAGGAAGGTATTTTTGGATCTAACAGTGCTATGTACTGTAAATGTGCGTTTGAAGATTAACATTCAAAACTAATTCAAAACTAATAAAGTATTATTAAAGCAGAGATTAGTGCTTTGAAATCCAACTGTCAACTGATACAGTCCGTCTCTTTCATGACTGCACAATGAACCACTGGCCATGTTTTGGCTCTGAATGTGAAATTGCACAATTAGGATCAAGAATCGCTTGTCAGCTCTGATTTATGGGCGCTGCCAGCCTCCAAAGAGCCCCTCCAAAAGAAACAAGGGAAATCAATACGACGGCCAAGAAGTTCTTAAAGATTTCCAAGATATAAGAAGCATTAAATCTGGCCTCAGAGATTGATCAAACGGTGGATCGTGAGTACTCATGACTGGGGGCAAGAAGGCCTCTATTGGCTAACAAATCAAATCTGCTTTGCATGCGAGTCATTCATGGGAATGAGGGATTCATGAACCATGAAAAACTTGAAATTATTTAGTACATGGGATGAACTATCAGGTTTATGTAACAGAACTTCAAGGGGCAATGACACTGTGAACAGAGCATTTGTAAATTCCTTTAAACTCATTTTGAGGTGAAAGCAGAAATACTTTGGAAAGCTAGAACAGGAGGACAGAAGGTTTAAGGTGCAGAACTGTTGAGGAGGGATATCTGTATTAAATACTAAAATCATAGGATAACAATCTATGGTCCAAGATTCTCCAGTGTGTTAGAAAAAGCATTTGGTTTGCCTTAAAGGGTTTTTTGCAACAGTGATTTCCAGCATGTATTAAAGAGGATAGCTTTCTTTACAAAATATAGGATAAATCTGATGAGAATCTCAATTTGTGTCCTGAAAAGTGTCCATAATGCTTGTGTTCAGTGCTGTTTGGAGGAGCAGGCTTTCACTACACCGTCACAAAACGATCCAACTGCTCTACACTAAAAAAGATGTTTTTATCAAAGATCCTTGGAGCCACAAAGCAATTTTCTATCAAATCTAAACAAATACAGAGCTGCTTGAGAGTAGCAGCCGTGATCACTTCCACGTTTTTTTCCATCCATGTGGAAAACCCCCTCAATGAGCTTCCAATAAGGCTTCATTCATTGTGGGTGAGACTGGTGCACAAGGTCTGATATCAAATCAACCACACTACGACCGTGTGTCTAGTCTTAAATGCGCTGTGTGTGTTTCACACTAAACAATTAACACACAGCCTTAGTGGGGAGTCTTGTTGTTGCGAGCCTATAGAGCTGGGCTATCTAAATAACATATTTTCATTATGTTATTAAATGGTGGTGAAATGAAGATACCGACTTAACGGAATAAAAGTGTGGTAGTGGTACTAAATACTACGATATGTCCTTCAAATGATCATGAGGTTCGCAAACGTCCACAGAGAAATAAGAGCTAGTTTCCGCTCTGACACCACACTCGCACTGTCTCCACTTCATGTGACGAAGGATGGTTGAGGGTTCGGAGTCTGAAACACCAGCGCTCCATTCATGGAGGGGAAGTGATTGTGTTCATCCGTCTTGAGGACGTGGAGCAGGTCCAGGTTCTTGGGACTCCGTTCCGGAGCTAAGGCGTGGTCCCAGAGCTCAGACTCATGACTTTGCTGCTCCGCCCTCCTGGCGGCGGGGCCACGTAGCCCGCTCTGCACACGCTCCAGAAGAAATTGCGCCGACGGCCCCCGTGGCGATATTGTGTGTGGGGGGAAACCGCTCCAGTGGGAGGGAATTACAGTTCAGCCCTTCATGAGTGCCACCTTCCCTCACATCTCTGCACGCGTCATCCACTCAAGACGTACCGCCGACCTAGAGGTGGAAGACGGCCGCCGCCTCATCACGCTGCACCAGACCACCGGAGCACCGGGCGGGACCACAGACTACACCCTCTGCGTCAACGCGTCTCGCACCAGGTCTCTGTGAACCCAGGGTCGTAGTGAGCCTCTGCTGCTGCCTTCAGACCGGCCTATTGTACCATGGACTCACAAGTTCAGCCTGAACACCAGGGCCGGCATGACTCACATTTCTATTGTGAGCACCTCTCTATTCAGCAGTCGTTAGGGAACAGAGCCCGGCATGTATTGCGTCTCAACGTGTACAAGCTCAGCCAAGGACGGGCGTGGACAAATTAATAAAATCTACACCAGGGGTCCCCAACCTTTTTGAACGTGAGAGCTACTTCATGGTTTCTGAGTCGTACGAAGGGCACCCAGTTTGATACACTCTTCTGAAATAACACATTTGCTCAGTTTGCCTTTTGTAATATACTATTGTTAATGATTAAGGATACTCATCTATGTGAAGACACTGATCATGTTCATTATTTCTAGCAATAATTATCAACAATGACATAAAAAAGGTGGGGCACAGATGATATTAATATTCAAGACATTATTTCTATTAATCTTTTGCCTGGGTATTTCCATGCTGCTTTGCGCGCGACTTCATTCACACTGCAAAGGCAGCCTGGAAACCACTGCCCTTATTTTTGCCTGAGTTAGGGGACCAATCACAGAACGGGGGGAGGGGACTGGTAGCAAGACGACGTATACGTCATCTGGTATAAGTGATACGATTGGCTATGAATCGCGCGCAGAGCAGCATGGGGATAACCAGGCTAACATACAGACGCATTTGATAGACATTCGTAGCGCCCAATATTCGTAAATTCGTAAACCAGAGAAAATGAACGCCTACTTCCCAGACCACCATCTCATTGTGATGGTGGTCTGGGAGAATTAATCTTAGCAATTGTGTCCATTTTCAGATGATCACTACAACTAATCTTTTTTTTTCTTATCTAAACTTCATGTATTATACTAAAAATTTTTAAGAGCTTGTCATTTTCATATCTATACAAATGCAAGTGTGATTAAGAAATGATGAAGGAAAATTAATGTAATTTTTTTTAGATGCTCACTGGCCTGCGGGCGCCTCATAAGGTCCTCGGGGGCGACCTGGTGGCAACGGGCACTGTGTTGGTGACTGCTGATCACACACGTTCTCCCCATCTCCCCTCACCTTGCCCAGCACGTCTCCGTGGAGCAACAGCCCCGCCAGCTCCTCCAGAGAGCCCTCCGCCGCCGCCACGAACTGCGCGCAGGGTTGCAGGTGCGAACCCCAGGCGTCGGTGGCGCGGGCCAGCACACGGCACGCCTCCGGGACCAGGTCCCTCGAGGGCAGGGCGTCCAGCGAATGCACCGCCGCCACCACACAGCCCAGGAGCTGCTGGAGGGAGTCAGCCACCACGGACCAGTCCTCCTGCTGGGGGCCGGACCAGGCGGGTCCCAGGGCACTGTCCTCGGCTCGACGGAGGCCACATAGGCTCTGGAGGAAGTGCATGTGGGCCTGCATGGACGTGCCCCTCGGAGTAGAGTCCTGGGGCGGAGGGAAGACGCTAGGGGGGACCGGGTTAGGTCCCCTGGTTGGCAGTAGCGGCTCGGTACTGCAGCCTGAGTCCTCCTGGTCCATCGTGGAGGCGTCCTTCTCAGCAGGGAGCGGCAGGTCTTGGGACAGGATGCCATCTCCCCCTGCAGAGTTCCAGCCAAGTAGAGTACAGCTCGTTAACCACACCTCATTTATGATTTCCCTGTGGTAGCAGTTTAACTACAGGCTACTGTGGCCAAGTTAGACCTGGTCTCACGCAGCACCCCTGATCCTCAGAGCTCTGTGTGAACGTCTCGGACATGGGACCTCGGGGTCATTGATAGAACTGGTTGTGTCATTCAGATTCATAACTTTTATTTTGAGCCAGCTATACGTGGACGAGGTAGACAGTCGTGAAAAGATACTAGATCTAGTTTGTGGCTCAATTGATTCAAAGTAATGGTTAGGAAGCAAACTTAAATACACTGAATCACAAGTTAGTACGGACACTGATGTCATAATTAAAACAACGATAAGCCCCTAGCATTTCTGATGCCAATCATTCAGGGTAAATTATCAGTTCAAGATCTGTTTTCGGTTCTTCAATTTCATACTATCTCTCCACTGGTGAGGTGACACACACACACACACACACACAGAAGAGCTGCAGCAATCGACTATCAATGCAGCCCAGCAGTCGTTACTTCAGAGCCTAAGTGAGTGTAGCTTCTGCCAGGCCACATTTTAATAAACCGTATCTGTGAAGAAACATGAGCGTGAAGCGAGCCTAAAGTGGAGCAGAACCCACGGTCTGACACCAGGCCTGACAGAGAGGCTAAGAGAGGGAGTGAGCCCTTAATGAAGTTCCTCCTCAGATCATGGCCTCAGACCAGTATTTCACATTCCATCCAAATCCTTCCCCCAGCCCCCAGCAGACACTTGCAGCAGATCTTCGCTCAGTTCGCTGGCACGTTCTCCTCCTCCCCGACAGCAAACTGCACATGTATGCCAGAAGAGTTTTAATGAAGTGTGGTGAACGCACCCTGGTCTGACCGTGACGAGGGCTTCATCACATGGACTTCAACGCTAGGAGGCATGACTCTGGTCCCTGACTCACACAAGAACCCACTGTGGTTTGACCTCTCTGCGTCTGCTGAGGAAATACACAAAGCCTGATGCCTGTCCAATTAGCACGTCGTCCTCGTCACGCGCTGACCCGAGTCCTCCACTGGGGATCCTGCGCGACGAGAGTCCTGGTCTCCCCAGCAACCCCTCTGTTGCCTCGTTAAGGTGGAGGGCCTCGTTAGCTTGTTGAGACGACGTAGGGCCATGAACCCATGTTCTCCAGCGAAGCTCCAGAAAAGGGTGTTGGGACCATGTTTCATATTCATACGGGACATAAGAGACGGGGGGGGGGGGGCTTCTCCCGTTAGATCACCGGCTTCCTCCTCATGACTGTGGCTCTCACCGTGGCGGTTCTCTGCTTATGAACACACTTATTTCATGATTGGTCACGCTTCGTCCACCTGTTCATCAGGTGAGGCTGAATTCACTGCTAAATGAATACATAGTCAATGAAATCACTGGAGACCATTATCAATAAAAGAGTGATGAACTCGACACCAACAGAACCCGGGATTATGTCTCCAAACCCTCTGCACACACGCAAGCACGCACACACACACAGTATTATCTGTCAAACACAGCCAGCTGACGACCCAGAGCGCAGCATCCCTCTCCTCCGCCCACCTGGTTGTTGTCGTACTCTGGGTCACGGGCGAGTGATTTCAGAAGGTCAAACACCCCAATGTTCATGTAAATGAGAGCTTCTGGTGTCCATCCACAGCCTCAAACCTGCGTCCACTCACGGCCACTGAATGCCAATGTGTGATGCTATAGCAGTTAGAGCCCGCTACAATAGAAACATGGAAACCATCCAGACCCTGTCATGAAGACTCAGTCAGCCAGGGTCTGTCACCTAGACCCTATCACCCAAACCCTGGTGTCCGGACCCTCTCATCCACACCCAGTCACCTGTGGTCTAGACCTGCTTTAGGTCTACGTGTGAACCACTCACCGGATCCATTCTCCAGGACTCCAGGAGACGGGGTAACTTTCAGCGGGACATTTGGAGTGTTTTCGATAGGACTAATGACAGCTTTACAGCGTGTAGCGGGGGTGTGGAGGCTGCTTATGGCCGCACTTAGCCGTGGCCCGCATCACACGGGGAACAAAGACTAAGAGCTCCCATCTCCTCCGCGTCACTCAGGAACACGCAGAGCCCCGCAATTAAGAGTCAGGGATTCTTTTTTTATTGGTTTATAACACTCTCTTTACCAAACCGGTCTGGGGCACACAGCCATGAAGCCGTGCCTGAGAATGGAGGGCTGAGTCGGGTGCCATTCCTTCACCTTCATGCCAGACATCTGGCCTCTCACAGCCCTCTCGCCTGCATGGCCACAGGACCAGGGTGGAGCAGCTGACCTGGTGAAAAGGGTTCTGGACGTACCATGTTCTCCTGGGGGGGGCGACCTTTCAGTCAACGCCGTATTGTTGCTTAGCTACATGCAGGAGGCGTTTCAGCCCCATGCTAAATCATCCATCTCCAGGACCACACACACACACACACTACAAAAGGTCTCCCACTAGCCGCCTGTGTGCGGGTCAAGGTGCCGCTTGGCGTGTTGCCTGGCCAGCCCCCTGCTGGGTGCGCGGCAGGGGGGGGGGAAAGAAACGGCTGTGGGGCTTTCAGGAAGCAGCGTGTGGGTTCAATGCCAGCAGACCTTTTCATTCTTCAGCTCGGAGCAAGACAGCTGGAGCACAAATAGTGGCTGTAGTGAGGTACACTAACAGTTTCACTCTTACAGTCTCACTCCTACAGTCCCACTCTTATTGTACTATTCATTCCTCCGGTATTGTGATCCAAGTACCAGTATTGAGTACTACACTGGTCACATAGTTCTACTCCTACAGAAGCACTATTATAGCAGCACTATCATAGTCTCACTATTAAAGGGGTAGTTCGGAGTTTTGGACATAGGACTTAATTTCCAAGTTAGCCGGTGTGTTATTTATCACTGGAGACGTTTTCAACAAATTTCATTCAGTCCTTCTAGTTGCACAGTTCGCTGGTGCTAGGCTAGTGCAAGTCAACGGTCGCAATTAGCGTGCCAATAAAAACAGTCTAACCCACTCCACAGTACACCCGAGGCAAACGCCAGACTATCAATGGAAATGTCTGTGTTGATAGAATGTTAGAAATAAAACCAACCTTGCATGGTATTGCATTTTGAGGGATTTTTGAGTGTCACAGCAGCAGTGTTATGCTTCCTGATTGTACGCTACGGCAGTGGCGGACTGATATTACCTAGGTTACCAAAGTAAAATTCCGCTGCTGCTGAGAAACTAGTCCCTCAAACTGCGATGATTCATGCGATGCGAGGTTGGTTTTATTTCTAACATTATTCTATCAACACATATTTCCATCGATAGTCTGGTGTTTGCCTCGGGTGTAATGTGGAGTGGGTAAGACTGTTTTTATTGGCAAGCTAATCGCGACAATTGACTTGCACTAGCCTAGCACCAGCATACTGTGCAACTGAAAGGACTGAATTGTTGAAAACGTCTCCAATCATAAATAAAACACCCGCTAACTTGGAAATGAAGTCCTATGTCAAAAATTCCGCACTACCCCTTTAAAGTCCTTCTACATTGAACGCGAAAATCTTTCATTTTTATCCACGCTGTCGTAGCTGAATGGGACTGTACATACGACAAGGTTTACATTTTTGCAAAAACCTAAATGACTTTTCTTTGCAACAGGGTCCAATTTTAGGGCTCTAGAAAATGCAGCTGATGTGAAGAGTTCTCCTGGTCTGGGCAACTAATGGTCCTTACCAGCGGACCAATGGCCTCCTGCCAACAGGGACCTGAAGGGACCGCCCAACCCAGCTAAACCACCACAGCTGCTCAGTGGTCCGACCACTCCACATTGAACTATTACACACTTCTAAAACTCATTTTAATAATTGCACTCTGTCCGGTATTTGTTTTTCAAACAAGGCTGCGCAGCACTTGAAAGTGTGATTGTCTGCTAGTTTTAATCCTCTTGAGAGTCACTGTGGAGCAAGGCATGTGGTGTTGACGATGAAATGGAGTGGAGCATGGTTTCAAGTAGAGTCCACTCTATTCCTGGAGTTTGTATTCTAGCACATCATCCAACACAGCATCATCAACATTGCGGCACAGTGATGCAGTGGGCTGGGGTTCGACTTCTGTACTGTACCTGTCTCTGTCCTGTCTAATCCCTACCTCCTCCTTAATGACCTGTCTCTGTACTGTCTTACCCCTACCTGCTCCTTAATGACCTATCTCTGCACTGTCTAACCCCTACCTGCTCCTTAAATGACCTGTCTCTGTACTGTCTAACCCCTACCTGCTCCTTAATTACCTTTCTATGTACTGTCTAACCCCTACCTGCTCCTTAATGACCTGTCTTTGTACTGTCTAACCCCTACCTGCTCCTTAATGACCT
>JAOPJJ010103884.1:0-13014 GCA_027122795.1 Enchelyopus cimbrius
CCGCGGGGTGCCGGCCGTTTCCTGCGCTCCCGCTCCCCGGCGGCTGTGCGCCCGGCGGGGCGGGGGGGGGGGGGGGGGGGGGGGGGGGGGGGGGGGGGGGGGGGGGGGCCCCCCCCCCCCCGGCAGTCATGGTCTGGAGCTCTCCTCAACATTATCTTTTGGATGTCTGGCGCTCTCCAGGGATAAACCGACTTAACTGCCGTGGTCAATCCTCGCCGTCTGCTGGATGGGGGAAGAGGCTTATGGGGGGGGAATCCTCGAAAAGACTCGCACAACCACACACACACACGCACATAAACTGCATGCTGTTGTACTGTCACACTGCCTTAAATTGTTGCTCACAGAAAACCTGTTTGGCATATGCCTCCTCCCTCCATCCACACCCTCGCAAGAGCATTGTGACTGCCTCAATCACCCATTTCTGAGAAACAAGTTGGCCCACAAATACACGACAAACACACACACACACACACCAACTGCAGCGTCAGTAGAAGGTTGAGCCCCTGGAGAAAGCCCAACTAGCAGTCAACTGATTCCAAGCAGTTGGTCCCGTAGTGCGATTAGGCAGCAGGCTTTGGACCTAATCTCCCTTATATTGAGGAGAGAGACAGAAGGTCAAGTCTTGGGATCCTTTTAGAGGCCAGTCTGTTAAAGCTGTTCAACAGGTGTGAGTGTTGTGTGCGTGATCCTGTGCCTACGAAGGGGTTAACTCTCCTCCGTCTGCAGGACCCGCGGCCTAAAGTGTCAGTCAGGGTGAAACCTGACCCAGTTCGATGGCTTAGTGCTGTCTGGATTCCTATGAACGTGGACTTCCAGGGAACCCACCCGATGGCCCAATAAGACTAAACATACACACATACATTCTTTTTTTTTATTTTTATGTCTGAGTGTCCTGATTCCATCAGTGTTGATCCCTCGCGTCCCTGTTAACTGAAGAGGCATCTTTAGTTATGCCTGCTCAGACTACAGCCGAGAGCCGGGCCTCTGCAAGCCCATATCAGGATAGCGGATCGGATAGCGGCTGCTACCTGTTGCTGACCCCCTGGTGTATTGTGTCTTTTAATTTACAGGAGACCTGCAGTCGAAATATCTCTATATATTTAGCTACGCTAACACAGATTTAATCATGATCATACTCTGGGCACGACCCCAGCTCCAAGGTCCTTTTTTACTGATGAGTAGTGCCAGAGTGTAGCAGTCTCTGTGGCTCTGCAGTGCAGCACATGTGGAATGCGGATCTTCAAATTGAGTTATGGGCCACCAGCCTCCAGAACATCTTCATCAGCTTACAAGGCGTTGAGTGAAATCCTGTGCGTAGTAATCATTGGCTTTGTGTGGCGTAGACGGTATCCAAGCATCTAATGCTTTCTTAGTGTTGTCTTAGTGGTTCTCAACTCAAAGTGTGTCCCCTCATATTATAGGGTCTTATAAGGTTGCAGGAGATTGCAGAAATATCCTTAGCTATAGATATTTCCTGATCCTTTTTAACATCCTGCGTATATAAGATGACTACTTAATTTGTAGAAAAGCACCAACAGATGTTTGGGTAAAAACATTTACCAGCAGAAGCAGAACAAAAGTTAAAGTTTGGCTCGCAAATATTTTCAAAAAGTCTTAAAGTCTACAAACTTTGCCCAATGCTGTCGGTTATCATAATATAATACAATTGGGTATAGGTTGTGTCCCATCTTTAATACAGCATTTGGTTTTACAATGTTGGTATCAGACTCAATTGATTTTTTATGATTTGCAGGATGATTCTTGCGTATGTGTTTGTCTATGAGCCTGTGTACGTGTGTGACAAAGAAGAGAGGTTGTATCATATTACTACATTGTAAGAAGCTACTGTGCAAGGATTAACCCGGCTGTTCATGTTGTGTTTGCAGTCCTATTAAGAGCTATTGTAAATACAGCGCATGCTTTTTGAATCTCCTACTCTTAGTCCCTTTAAAACTCAGAGCACCACAAGAGCAAAATTCTTCCTTGATGTGATATTCTGCTCATTCCTAGAAGGGACCGAAGGCTCACTTTATCTGGTTGTCAAGCCTCTAAGGTCATCACTAGGCACCAGTTGGGGTTGGAGCATGTCTCCCCCTTGCAAGAGTAAACATCCCCTTATTTGATTAGATGTCTCCTTATCTGGACACCTGGTAGGATCTATATACTGTATATACTTTATAATGAACTATAGTTGAGACTGGTACTGGCTGGCACCCTGTGCGGGCGGCTTTTGTACTCCTTGATCAAGCTTGTTTGTTAATAAAAACTATTAAATACGAGAAAAAAACTACTAAGACATCAAAATTCTCCCTCTCTACTCCTCAATCCATCAGCTCTCCATTAACCTTCAGATCCTGTTCATGAAGGATTAGAAGCGATACGGTGCGTTATCAGGCAACAGGTGTCCAGACTGGTGCGCTGGTCTAGCCGTCAGTGGGTGGTAACCTTTCATGGTGGAATTCACAGCTTTAGCGGAGGCCTGCTCTACGTGAGAAACCTCCTGTTTGTGTCATGTTTATTTAGTCTAGGCTTGGATACAGCCATAGGCATGTTGCTTGCTGGCATGCATATTGACATGCTAAACTTCATCTTTTATTTTTTTCTGATCTTACTCAAGACTTTAATCGCTTGGTTATTTTTTCTAATCTTATGGAAACATGGAAACTTATGAATAGTTACTGTTAGAAAAAAAAAGTTTAAACAGGTCTGGTCTGGCCAAAGACACTTATTAAAAAAATGTAATTGAGCATGCATGTAGTGACAGTGAATGATGTGCTGCCCAAAACTGTATCGAGCAATGTTCCATTCCTTCATGACCATCTCCGCATTTTGCGTTAGTTTTAACTACTTCAATAGCTGTTCTAATATAAAATAACATAACATATTATAACAATAGGTGAGACACACCTTGCTTTAGTTTGAACTCCTTAAATAGCTGTTCTGACATAACATATTAAACTTCCCATGCTGCTTTAGTTTGACAGCTGTTTTAACATAATATAACCAATAGCGATAGCGATTCCGATAGTGTCCTTAAGCAAGGTAGCAGCTAGTCTAAGTTAACGTTTCTGATGTTCTGATACTCATATTATGTGAGCTTCAGTCGAGTAGCCTGTTGAGTAGCCTCCATCTATCAGCCAAATATCTCTGTCATGTCCTTTTATAACGGAGTTACAGGCGATAAATATAGGCAATAGGAATACTTAGACTTACTGTAGGTTATTACAATGTAAACGATACAGCGTTGCTGTTTGTTTTCCCCTAAAAAGGGGCGTGAACCTTTCAAATGCATTATATGACGTTGCGCCGGTTGTGAGTGTAGAGGCAAACGATGGCCGTGAAACCGAAACCGCCCACTAGCATACTGCGTACTGGCTACTGACGTACTGGACACTGAATACTTGAACATACGTCACCCAAGTATGCCAACACCTGCCCCGTGTTCCAATTCGCGTACTTACCGTACCTATCTTGAGAACGTAGGGTGTTCCGATTGGCATTGCGGCGAAAAGAAGTGTACTTAAAGGACCCGGATGTTGCCCTCAAACCGAGCAAAACGCTGAGTGTGGATCGGGGTACACTCTTCGCACTCAATGGCAGACATCTTAGCTACGTAGCGGAAGAGGCGGGGTCAGGCTGAGCAGCGCTCAGTTCGTAAAAACAAAAACGGCTACCGAAATGACGCATCCGCGCAGCTGAGAGAGGGGGGGGGGTATTCCAACCAACAAGAGCAACGTTGAGGGGAGTGTCTTATGTCCGCACTTATTTGAGACCCATCTGCAGAGAAAAGTATACGAGGTACCCTGGAGATACCGCGAGTTTTTAAAGCCATGTGACATGTCGCAAAGGGAAGTTATCACCAGCATTTCTGACGTTGTTATCCCAGAATGCATTCTGACGCATGCCATGCCCATGCGTCGATGCATGATCACGAACTCGCCTAGTACTGAAGAGAACAATTTAGCGGAAGTCCGTAGGTGGGCAGTGCCAGGCTAAAATGGCTCCACCTGCCTTGGCCAAAGATTGTATCAGGAGGTTATAATATTGACATCCCCCCTACTGGACCCCTCAGACAAACCTGAATTGAAGAACCTTCCTGAAACCTTTGCTTTTAATATATATGTCGTCTAACAAGGCTGACGACTTTATGAGCATTAATTAGCTGTTTTTCTTTTAAAGCCGCAGTCTCCAGCTGGATAAGAGGCCTGCATTGCAGATATACTGAGACGAAAGTGCACAGATGCAAGGAAGCTGTTGACCAATTGGGTTTATTTTTGGGTCGATTCCAAGCCAATCTGTGATTTTCCACTATGAAATACCAAGTCGTTCCCAGAGTACTTGGGCTGCAGAATCTTTGCTGCAACCATCCATACAATAACAAGGATGACAGTTCAAGGTTAATACAAGGCCACAGAAGGCACACACACATCCTCTCTCTCACACACACAGACATACACAGACACCACATATCCTCACACACACACAAACATTCACTTCCGTTCTTTCGATGCATACCCCCTTCAGACAAACATACACACACACACATCTTACAGTATCTGCTGGTGCTATCCTGTTTTCCACAGTACTGTGCTCTTTAGCATGTTCGCTCTCCACTTTAAGACCCAGAAGTTAACGATTACTTTCTAGTGTTTAACGTGAATGTGGGTCAGTGTGGTTGATACAAAAAAAGTGGAATTACAGGGATGTCTGTCTGCCCTGCAGTCTAGATCATCCCAACGGCCAATCACAGACCCCGTAAATGAATGGCTGTGTTCTGTCTTTGCCACAGGCGGGGCAGAGTGCCGAGCGGGCCGAGCTGGAAGGTTCCCTGGTGTTCTCCAGCTCTCGCCTGTCTCACCCCTCTGGTCTTGGCTGGGGCCCTGGAAAAACCGTCCGTTATGCTGGAACTTTGCATGAGCACAGCCCTGTTTTGTCCAACAGCCACTCACACACAACATATACATAATCATATACATGGTTTGCCCTTAAGCGCTAGGAAACAGCCCTGAGGACTTGTAACTCCTAAGTGCAGCAGCGTGGTTCCAATATCGTCATGGCGATGACGATCTTGGAGACGGGCCAAGCTCTAGGGGCCCTCGGTAAGCGGTGACGCCGTGTCCTGGTGTGTTTCCGTCCGCAGTGCGCCAGACCTTTGCGGTGCGGGAGGACAGTGTGCTGGCCCACAACCTCCAGGAGCAGGAGAGTGAGTACCGCTGCAGTGACCACTGGACTCCCATCAGGGAGTACTGCGCCTCACCAAGAAATGCACATTGGGTTTTATATTAACAAACAGGGGGTATTGAGGGGGGAAATGTAGAATTCTGTGAACAAAATGTAAAAAAAATAAATAAAGAATGCACTTCACAGATGCAAAATATAGTGCATAAGTAAATGGAAACCTCAAGGCAAAAGGGGATATCCGCACCTCAAATTAATACGTCTGACACATTAACCAACGTTCCTGCAACCGAAAGCTAATATCCCCTTGAGGTTTTTAGGTTTCGAAAAAAGGGACTGAGATTGCTCAAATGAGGAAGAGAGTCCCTTATTAGGATGTGCGTTTGTGTGGTGTGGTCACAGTCGAGCAGCACTACAGCAGCAACGTGGTGAAGAGCCAGCTGGTGCAGAAGGACATCCGCGTGGCCCGCAGGCTGCAGGTGGAGGAGGAGCTGCAGCGAGAGCACCACCACGCCCTGCTCCAGCAGTCCTCACGGCAACTGTAGGTAGAACCCGGTCAACGACAAACATCCATACATCCAACCCACAGTGCATCCAGAACCCGACTGTCCTCGTTCGGGGATTTAGATGAATGTCTTGGGCTTCGTATTTTGTTTATGTTGCTGCAGGCGGGCGATCTTTTAGGGTCTTCATCGAGGGACACAAACTCGTCCAGCAGTAGTTAGAATAAGATAGAATAGAATATCTTTAATTGTCATTGCACAGGTACAACAACATCAGTGCTCTTAAAGTACAAAAAGACATAAGAAGAAACAGGCAATAGGCACAGTATAAAAATTTAATAACATAAAACAACTATAAAAAACTAAAACTGTTTAAGTAAAAGCAGTTTTTAAATTATTTATTGCACATTTCATGTTGGCTCTGGGATTAAAACGGTTCTTTAGTCTGTTTGTTTTGCCGTTTGTTGTTGACTGTAAAGACGTGTGCATAGAGGTTTAAAAACCAACACGTTTTCCATCATAGAATATCTCTGTACCAAATCATGAAACAAGCCCTATCTCCGCTCCTCCGTTTCTGGTTTCCTGGATGTCTCCCACATGTAGTTATGTTATAACAATGGAGTGCTGCTGGATCCTAGAATAGGTTAACCCTTACCCAGACCTTATCCCGACCTTAACCCTGACCCCGAAAGCATAGCATATATACATCAACAAAACACCAATGAGTATACAACATTATGTAACCCAGGTCCTGGATTAATCTCATACAAACATCTCAACATGAACCACCTCCTAGTTGTCAATGTTTACATCTTCTGCCTCTCCCCCGACCCCTGACCCCCCCACCCAGGGAGGAGCGGGACAGCGAGTACGCCCGCCTCATCCAGGAGGAGCTGAGGAGGTGCGCTGAGGAGACGCGTCGCCGGGAGCAGGAGGACGAGGTGAGACGGAGCTTCCCTTTCCTCCAAAACACACACAGCACAGAGGAGTCATAATCCGGACGCTAAACACAACCGCTTTACATTTCTCTTCATCTAAATATTATGACGGACCGTTGATCCCCACGCTACCCCACCTCGGAGAACAGGTGGCGGACGGGACGGTCTTTTTAGAGGGCCCAAACCGCCGGCCGCCTCACGCACACATGCGTACATTATCCAATTACCCGGGTCCGTAGGACGGGGATGGGCAGGGCTGGGCCGGCTCCTCTCTCCCAGGGACGTTGGGGGGAATCGGATGAGTGATTTTTAATGAGCGGAGCCGGGCTGCTGAGTGCTGCTCTGGGCCTGTGGGGCCTCCGCGCTCTCCTCAGGCCCGGAGCGCCAGGAGGAGGAGGAGAAGGGGCCCGCTAGCAGCCAGTCAGCGGTTAGCTTAAACACAGCCCTGCGGCGTTAGCTGACACCGCTACATCTGAACGAACGCTTGCATGCGCGATCACTGCTAACTGGCTAATTGGCGCCAGACGCGCAGAGTCAGATCTGAAGACACATGGATAGCGGGGGGGGGGGGCATGAGCGCTCACACACTTATGCACTCATGATGTGTGTGAGCCCAGGTCATAGCCCGGCTGGGATTTCTATACGCTTTCCTTTCCATGCATTTTTTTTGGGTTGAGTTGTGTTTATTTGTGTTTGGCGATTAGAAATCTTAAACGTCTTGGCAGGGCTGAGTTTGTATATTCTGCTGGCCGGGGGGGCTCCCGGCCAGAATATGCTTTTCCCTTTCTTTCTATCTTTCTTTTTTTCACATCAAGCAACAGTTTATCAGCTTACTGTGGAGCACAAACACCTCTCAGATGTCCCTCATCAATCTTAGCTGCTTCACACACGCACACACACACACGTCTGACCCTCCCCCAATCTTCCTTTAGATGGGGATGTGTCTGCATCCAGCTCCGTTCTTCCTTTCCAAATGAATTGCATTCCTAACCAGATCTCCGAACCTTTTAGGAGGAGAGGTTAGCGGCACTGTTTCAGGGTTGGTAGGAGAGAGAGTGGCGACTTCCAGACCTCCGACTTGGCTCCCACAGATGGGTCTGACTCACTCGGTTGCTACGGCATAATATTTTCCCATCACCCAACACTTTCCTATTTTAGACACCGCTGTCAGATTGAAGAGAGTGAGAGAGAGAGAGAGAGAGAGAGAGAGAGACTCTGTACGAGTGAGGTCAGGGGAGCAGCAGGGGAGATGCGGTGTCCAGCCCAGAGCTCCAAGCCGTTGGCCCAGCAGTGTTTGTTCGAAACCATGCACACAGTACCTTGACGTGGTAAGGAGTGGGTTGAGGTGCACACATTCATTCTCCAAACCCTCCACCCCACACCCACCCACCGAGCACTGCTGTCCTCTCAGCGTCTGGTCGAAGGCCCGGGGCTCCAGATGCGAGGAGATAAAAGTCTGGCCCTTAAATCCCGGGGCTCCCAGTAGGGGCTGGTCTTTAATCACAGAGCCGTCGCTCTTGTACAGGCACAGAGTTCCCGGTGGCTCTCCCTCTCTCTGCGACCGGCAGGGTGACCTGCCCCGGAAAGCTGCTGCTACCCCCCCATCCCCCGGGCTTTGCCCATCACGGTCAAGGTGTCTTCATTCTTCATCTGCAACATGCGTCCGCCTGCGCGAATCAGCTAGCTTCCTATGGAGGTGGTGGTGGTGGCGGTGTGAATGGTGTGTTTCTCTTTATATTGCCTTGAAATAATTGTCACTCGTTCAGACGTCACCCTGGAGGACTTTAAGCTCGGACTGGACGGCATGAATGTTATTTTTTTGTGTGATTCCAGTGTGTCATTATGTGCTGCTTTTAGATCGGGTTATAAGAGGCAGATGCAGGGGAACACTGCCTTTTTAAAGTGCTCACGTGGACAGGGGTGTGTGTGTGTCTGTAAAAGTGTGTGTGTGGGGAGTGGGGGTGGGGGACACGTACAGCGAAGGCTTTGTACCCAAACACAGGCACCCCAGAAGAACGACAAGGAGGGGAACTCAAATGAAACACTCTTGCTTCTCTTTTTCCATTTCTGTTGGACCCCCTGCCCATTTGTTTGGAGTGTTTCGGTGTGTTTTTCTACACGCCAGCGCTCAGCATGAAGGAGCTGGGAGAGAAAAACAGCCTGTCTTTTTCTCACCGGCCTCCACCGTCTCGTCGTTTCCATTGAGGAGGCTCTTCAAATAGCCAGCGGGCCCCGCAGCACGGAGCAGGGCTTCTTGTGAATAGCCGCTATGAGCAGCGCCACCTCAGACAGCAGGGGCCCCCACAGTCCACCGGCACCGCACTCATTTCACCAGCCGTCTCTCTACCGGCACCTTCTGTCTGCAATGCGGCCCATACACTCACTCACACACACTCACTTTCTCTCACTCACACTCGCTCACGCTCAAACACACAGACACGCATGCACACACTCTGTCTCACTCACACTCACGCACGCTCAAAAACACACACACACACACTCACACTCTGTCTCATGCTCACACACACGCACACACACACGCGCATGTGTGCGCACACACTGTCTCTCACTCTCTCACTCACACTCACTCACACACTGTCTCTCACTCACTCACTCAGTCACTCACACTCCCTCAGTCCCACGCACACACACACTCTCTCACTCACTCATACTCTCACACACACACACACACACACACACACACACACTCTCTCTCTCTCTCTCTCTCTCATTCACACTCACTCACACACACATACACACTCTCTCACTCACTCACGCTCACACACACACACACACACACACACTCTCACTCACACACACACACACACACTCTCTCTCTCACTCATACTCACTCACACACACACACACACTCTCACTCACTCACTCACGCTCACACACACACACTCTCACTCACACTCACTCATGCTCAAACACACACACACTCATACTCTGTCTCTCACTCACTCACTCACGCTCAAACACACACACACACTGTCTCTCTCGCACTCACGCACACACAAAATCACACTCGCAATCTGTCTCTCACACACACATTTAAAACGCGCACACACACAAACACACACAAACTCTTTCGTGCTTCGACAGCCGACAGAGAGAAGTGCATGTGATAAATGGTTAACCTCTTTTTTATATTTCATATGTAAAGGTTACAATGTAACGCAGAAGACCTTACTGGTTGTATTGAATCCACTTTCAGTTCTGTATGGTTTGGTTGTCTTTGCGTACAATAATGTTATTGATAATACAGTTGATTATACGTTTGATCAGATTTGTTGCCCAAAAACACTATTTTGTTATAAGAGATCTGGAGACCTGTGGAAGAAATATGAGCTGTTCATTAAGATGGTAGAGATCAATGTATTTCCTTTTCAAATTTCACTCATGCATTTAGACTATATCAAATCGTTTTTATTCGTGTTGTATTCATTCCAGCATTGTAAAATATGTTTCATAGTTTTAAGTGTCTCTTAAGAGGGAAAGGTATGAGCTGAGTGTTGGGTTGGAATGTTGTTAAGTTGGACTGATGTCAACACTTAGACTAGAAGCCATCTGCACGCCCTGAACCATGAATCTCTTGTCACTCTCTACTCTTGTCACATACCACGTATAAACATACAATAAAGGCTACAGTTGCTGTGTTCTTATTCTTATTTGGCTGAAATTGATCAAAACTAAGTGTCATCATTCAGTGTAATTCACTATCTTTTGGGGAGAGCAGGATATTTTACAAATCATTACACTGCCCCCTTGTGGCCCAAAACAACATTGTGTTTGGCCTATTTTATACCACTGGGTTGGTATAAATCTAGCTAGCCCTAACAGGTCTAGCTAGTTGTACCAATTTTCCATCAACCAACTCTTAATAGTTAGGCAATAGTAGGCAATAAACTATGGTTGTATTTATAGATACGTATCACACTTGAATGCCCAAAGTATTTGCTAATATTTCAATATATTCTTATACTTGCAGCTGGCCTAGACCAAGTAACACAAAGCTTGCAGGCTTCAATTGAAGTCCCACCGGTTTGTGTTTGCCTTTGGAAACGAGTCACCTCTGACATCACCATCTCTTCACAGGAAATCGCCAAGCGGATCCAGGAAGAGGAGGAGCAGAGGGCCTGGGGCCGAGGGGCGGAGAAGCTAAGCGATGGTATGGGGGCATTTCTTATCACAGGTTGTTTATCTGTTGATTGTTCAGTGTAAGGGCTGTGGAGCCTGAGATGGGGCTGGTTGAATTCCCCCAATGTTTCATTATCCCTTTATAGCTGAGTTAGAAACTAAGAATTTTGGATTTGTTTGAGTAAGCATATTGCAAAGAGTGCAAGGATCTGTAATGCAACTCCAGCAAGATAATTGTAAACCTTTCATCTCAAAATGGCCATTTGATTGAAATTATGTGAATCTCTGATATTTAAGGGTTTTTACCTGCTTGACACACAAATGCCACAGTTCCAGCCTTAATATGGAAGCACAGTAATACCCTTTACTTCAGACTACAGTTTAGATATTTCCATTGAAAGACAACTCAATCATTGTTCCTGAAATGAACCTTGGATCCTGCCTGTGCTCTCTGCTCTGCCTGAAGCACTAACCCTAACCCCTAACCCCAGACAGCCTGTTTTCACCGCAGCACTTTCACAGTGGAGATACTGCACTACTAATACATGTTAAGCATGTTGTGGTAATGATTATGAGACAAGAGGCAGTCTCTTATATGGTCATTATCCAGCGAATGTGTATGTAATGTTTTCCACAAGCATGTGTTCAAATTCAGTTGCTAATACTCCCGTTATTGCTGTTGTTGAAATGTACAATGAAGTCATCCATTGCATTTGCCACTAACCTGCTCCAACTCCTTCCGCTGCCTCCATCTTTGCATGTTTGATATAAGATGAGGACAGCAGCCCTGCTGAGCCGTCGTCTCCCAGCCAGCACACTCATGCTCGCCTTTCGCCTCGAGAATCCGAGCCCCGCCGGCCTGCTGCCACCAGGGGGCAGCGTTCCTCCTCTCTGGCTCAGCAAGACCTCAGGGACGTTGTGAATCCCAGGAGGGTTTCCCCTCTGGAAGAAACGACATCCTCACGGTCAAATGAAGGTCGGCGCGAGCGCCCAAGGCAGCCCCGGGACGACGGACGGCGACGGCGTCTGAGCGATGACTCCGAAGAAGACTCAGACGTCTTCTTCTCTGAATCGTGGGACGACGAGCGGGTCAGGCGGTGGCGGCGCCACAGGGCGGACACGGCGCCATGTCGGCGGAGGGTGTCGGCTCGAGAGGCGCCGACGCAAAGGCGGTACGGAAGCCTTCGGGCCGACAGCAGCGTGAGGGAGGAGGAGGAGGAGGAGGAGCACGACGGATCGGTGGCCAGCCGGCCCGGACGTCGGGAACGGGAGCGATGGGATCCCAGTCGGCGCGAGGATTGCGGCGGTGGCGGCGATGGACCGCGGAGGTCGCAGCGGTGCGGCCGCAGCCAGTCGGTCAGGCTGCCGGAAAGACAGTGGGACTCGGGCGCATCGTGCTCCTGGTCGTCCCGGGAGGCGCCCGACAGACACGTGCGCTTTAAGGACGAGCGGCGCGCTGCGTCACGCCGCGACAGCGCGGTGTGGGAGATGCTGGGCCGGGTCCTCAGGGAACGCGGGGTGATGGTGCGTCACGGCGTCCTAGGGGGGGCCTCGCGCCAACCGCCGCCGCGGCTGGCTCTTGCTCTGCCTCTGCCTCCGCCGCCCACGTCGGGGCCTCAAAGCCGGCACAGCGAGGCGCACCATGGGAGCGAGGTCTCCTACGGGGACCCCGGACCACATCAGAGGGCCTTTGAACGAGCCTCCTCCCGACACAGTTACCATGGCGACGGTGGCGGCTGGGGGGCGAGGAGGAGTCCTGTCAGGACGCGGAGCGAGAGTGAATTCAGCGAGAGGGGCCAAGAGGGGCAAGATGGCCGCCCAGCGCCGGAGCGGAACGGCAGCGCACCGCGCTCTCCGGAGGGCAGCAGAGAGCCGAAGCTTGCAAAGAAGGAGTCGGGCGGGAGTAGCTGGAGGTGGTGGAGGCCCAACAAGGCCAACAAAGAGGTCCCGCGTGACAGTGAAGGCCCCGGCCCCGCCCCCGGCCCCGCCCCCGGCCCCAGGGTCAGTCGTAGCTCAAGCGAGCGCTGGCCACGGCGCAGAGGAGCGGAGGAGGCGCGGCAGGTGGAGGCGGAGGTGAGGCGTGAGGACGCAAGGCCCCGTCTCAGAACTCCTCAGCGGACCCAGAGCATGAGCACCCGTGGGGGGTCGACCAGGCTAGGGTGGAGGCCCACGGCGGCAGGTAACGGGGGGGGGGGGGGGGGGGGGGGGGGGGGGGGGGGGGGGGGGGGGGGGGGGGGGGGGGGGGGGGGGGGGGG
>JAOPJJ010106077.1:0-12921 GCA_027122795.1 Enchelyopus cimbrius
TATATAGTTGCGATTTGGCTAACTAAAAACATTTGAAGGATTGGAGAGTAGCCGGCCGTGCCTTCTTTATAAAATACGATATTTGGCCCACCACAATATTAATAAAATCCAATTATAAGGCTAATTAATGAAAAATATCGATTGTTATTCAAATACTATCTGCTATATTTTGAAAATAGCACACGCAGAAACCGATAGATGGTTAATAGAGGGTCAATCTTTCTCACCCATTCATTTAAACTGATACAAATTATTTTGGGGGAAACGCATCCCATAATAATGTTAATCATTAGCGCACGTCAAAAGGAAATACAAGGCTAATATTTAACAATAAAATATTGCGTTACCTATGCGCATTGCCCATCGTCTTGAGGCTGGGATTATGTTTCAATATACTATAGGCTATATTATATTGTAGACTGTATTATACACTATAGGCCTACTAACCTGCTCTAGCTCTACATTACATCAGCTTTGGTTACACAGCGGCCCGATATACTTTTGGCATCTATCCTGTGTCTTGGTTTGAATTAAAAGTATGCTCCGACACATAGACTGAAGAAACAACCTAACATTGTACCAAATTTAAAACTATGAAATCCAAAGAGAATATGCAGAAGACATAACTATTTGAAAGCATCCGAACTCACCATTTCTAATACACTTAGACCCAAACCACTGAATCGACCTACATGCCTTCAGCGTCACTTTTACCCTCTGTGGACAAATAGGCCTACAGATTGTGCAAATTATTCACGATAATAAACGTGTATATCAATACAACATAGCCCTACATATGGGAATATTTAATGTAGTGTCATACTACGTACATAGGATCCGGGAATAAAACACACTTGCTTTGAATGCAGCCTGCAAAGGTTTGTGAACTTGGGGAAACGAAAGGGCTGGGCGACTCAGATCACATGAAACAAATATCACAGTAAAGCAGCTGTCCTTGTAGTGCACCATGAGAGCTACAGGCTGCACACAAACTGCAACATAAGCACCTCCGCTTCATCATACAGGCCAGTGGTTCTCACAAGGGGGTACGCGTACCCCTAGGGGTACTTTGGTGTACTGCAGGGGTACTCAACTAAAAATGAATAACTTTTGAAAGTAGCCTATTGGTCCTAAAACAGTCTAAAATAATCTATAATAATTCTCACTAAATTGTGAGTATGTGCACCCTTTTAATGTGAATGTTTACGCCAAATAGAGCACACACTATATAACACACATTATTTATGATCTTTTTCTTTTTTTTCCTCCCCAAGAATTATATGAGCCGTTGAAGGGGTAGGCCTACTCAGATGAAAAAATATCCTAGAAGGGGTACAGTAGTATAACAAGGTGAAGAACCACTCATATAGGCTACCGTTGTCCATTTAAACCAGGTTGACTCCGCTTTACCCTCTGCGTACATATGGGAGTAAACATGAGGTGTCGGTGCCCCGCGAGGCTGTATAAAGTAAAAATGAGTGTTACACAGACCTGGGTGTGCTTGATGTCCGGGGCGGGCAGCGGGGAGGGCATCAGATGCAGCGAGGCCATCCGCGCGGCGGCTGCGTCTGCGCTCTGCGCGTCTCCGGGGAGTTCCGCCGCTCTGGAAGTCATCGTGTCGTCCTTGGTGGCTGTTTGGCTGAACCGTGCTGCGTCTCAGCTTTTTTTTAAAACAAATTTTCTGATGGGGACTTTGGAATGGTTGCTAGGTTTATAGCCAGGTGTCAGTCGAAGTCCATTTTGATTGGGCAAAGAAAAAGAAGGGCTGTCCTTTTGGAGATACATTTGGGTCATTTACATAAACGACTCGCAGAGCCTGTTGCGTGTTGGTGCGGAGGAGGGGGAGACACGCATCCCACCCACACTCGCTTTCAGATTGTTTTTATACTTTTTCACTTTTTATTTTGCACGTTTTATCATAGGCAAATGCTACGGAATGTAGTACTCAGGTCTATACCAATACGCCCATAATGTTAACGACAAAATACACATAAATCCAAAGAGACTCACGTTAGACTGTTAAAGGAGTTAGGATATCTATCTGCCATATTTAGGCATGTCAGAAAAAGATTTGTTTAATATTATTATTTATAATATTAATATTATTAATAATATTACTATTGATTTTAATTGCATTAATTATAATACTGATAATAATGTTTGACCGAAATATCGCCGGCCCACGAAGAATATAATGAAATCAAAAATTTAAAATGAACAGGACGACAAACATTTTCTTTACTGGATACAAATTCGATTGAATAACGACATGACGCTTTGAGGCTGTTGTGTGAAACTGTTAAGACTCAGTGATGATCAGGGTCCAAGTGTGGAGCATCAGGGTCCAAGTGTGGAGCATCAGGGTCCAAGTGCGGAGCCCCCATGGGGGCTTTGGTCGGGTGCCACGAGCGCTACCTCCCGCAGGTGATAAATCCTTTTCACACTCCTTTAAAGTTCTCAATAAACATCTGACCAATTAACCAGGGATCGGACGTCTCAGTAAATACACCAAGTTAAGTCTACAGCTGCATAATATCCCAGTCTGAAGGCTACATTATCCACAATGGCAGCTGGAAATAAATGTTTCACTGCTGAACCAGACTTTTATATTCTTTCTTTGTTGGCTACAACAATGTTATTCTTTACCTTAACTGGCTTCAAATGAACTTCAAGCTTGTAAAAAGACACACGGTGGCATTTAAACAAACAACTGAAGGGAATGGGATGTGTTTAAGTTTTTATTGGCCTATTTCTTTTATGCTGGTCATACCATCACAGACAATAACCATTTCATAAAGATAATCATGGAAAGATAGAAAACGTTGTGTTGCTAGACAAGACACAGGGCTGTTGAGTCCGGGCCCATCATTTACACATTCCCGGAGGATGTTTCTTCTCCATCAGCACATAAAGCTTTTTTCACAGCATGACTGACACTCTGGACGTGTGTGTTACACATCAAAGAAGAAATGGGCATTGATCGATGTGTTCAAAACATCCTACCATCGACTTGTCGCCTTACCTTTTCACAAAGCAAAGCGAACGGAAGATAAGACAGACAGCGAGACGGAGACGGAACTTTAGTCCACTGTTAAAACATGTTCACCGAGCGCCCTCTAGCGGAGGAACCGGGGCACGGGAGGCCTAACCCTGTTTATACCCTTTTTATAAGGCCTTAAATACTTTGTATTTTAAATTAAAAGTCATTTTATCATGATGTTTCTTGTCTTATAAGTTAACTTTGTAAGGAATAAACCTTAAACTTCCAAATGTTGGCCTGCAGGTTGAGATGACTAACTGAGTCCCATTTCACAATGGTTCAATTATAATGTTGGGGTTAAAGCCTATATGATATAGCCCTATAGTCTATGTGTTCAATAAACGGCAATATAATCATTAATAATTAAGAAACATTTGTATTTTTTACGAGCATATTAATTTCAGAAATATATACGGTATTATAACGAAGTATTATTACGACTCTAAAGCGACGTCCTGTGGTTGCGATGGGAAGTGTACTGGTAAGAACAGTCCAGCGGGGACAACACGAGGGGGAGGCGGCCCGTCTTCTGGGGTCGTGTGGGCGCAATTACACAGATTCACCCAACACACTTCACAGCTATCTATACAGGCAAGAGTAGCCTACAATATCAGGATTCTGCACACAATATGGGACAAGATACAATGACAAAAATAAAGGAGAAGTGTGCCCTCAGGCACGACATCATCAAAGAGTTTTTGGCAGAATTTCTGGGGATATTCGTCTTAATTGTAAGTAGTCTCTTCGTGCACCTGCTGTCCAGCTGCTCTGTGGGTCAGAATGGGTCAGAAAGTCCCTTTTAGAGACGCACCTTTTTTCACATGCCGTCAATTAGTGTCCCGTGGTTACTTTAAAAAAAAATCTTTCGTTTTTCTTTATTTTTAGTCCTGGTCATTGTCTTTAACCCCCTTTCTCGTGTTCTTTCTTGTTTGTATTGGGTCGTTCCGTTGTCATTGCATTGTGACTTAAGCGCCTTCACGTGGAGCACTTTGGAGCGGCTTAGCCGTTTGTAAATGTGCTTTACAAATAGGCTACATTTGACTTGACTTGACTTAGTTTAGCTCTAAATTATGACATTTTACTCATTTGCCACAGACATAGCTCATAAATGTGACTGGTGTGATGATGTTTGATCATAAAATACAAACGTATGAAATTATGACCAGCTCACTTCTTAATGTGCTATGCCTGTAGCATTAACACTTCCACAATAATAAACTACACATTTCTTAGCAGCATTTTATTTTATTTTATTTTTTGTGAACTTCGTCGTATGTTTTTGTTCTTTTTAAGACTTTCGAGTGGCTGTCCTATGTCCTATCTTTCCTCAGTGGCTACAAGCTTGGCCACAGTAGGACGTTAAAAATATGCCCGTTTTAACAGTAAGATGATTTATGGTTAAATATCTGTATTTATGACAGCAGTATTTTTCTTACCTCGCTGGTGGCACAAGATGGGGTATTTTAAGAGGATTTAGTATGTACTGCTAACTGGGTATAATATTTGTGTCTCCTATAGCTGTTTGGCTGTGGGTCAGTGGCCCAGACAGTGCTCAGTAAAGGGGCCCTGGGGGGCCCCCTCACCATCCACATTGGCTTCACCCTGGGGGTCATGATGGCTGTGTTCATGGCCGGCGGGGTGTCCGGTAAGCCTCTTCTGCTGCACCCCCCACACTATGTCAAGTAGTGTCAAATCGGCAAATGTCAAATCGGCTAGTCAAACACTTGTCCAGGGGTCGGTTTGAAGGAAAACAAAATGATGGTTCACCGTCAAGCAGCAAACAAAGGTTGTTGATCTGGGATGTGTTTTTATTCTTTTGGTGCTCTGGATTGAGATCTTTGATCATGGCATTCTACCTTCCAGTTCCAGGTCCCATTTATGTTCTGGGTCTCTGTCCAATGGCAGTATAGGTGTCAAGTATACAGTCATGTTTAAAAGCCAATTTGAATTCATGCATCTATATATGTGTATTTATATGTCCCTTATTTAGAAAGGCCTGTTATAGTACAATTGAGGGCAATAGTATTGTAGAAGATTACTAATAAGAGGCATAGGGCTATTTTCTGTGATGAAAAAACATCTGATACATCTTTAATGTGTGATACATCAAAACAGTGATACATCTTTAATGTGTGTGTGTGTGTGTGCGCGCGTGTGTGTGCACGTTTGTCTCTATGTGTATGTGCTTGTGTGTGTGCACGTTTGTCTCCATGTGTATGTGCTTGTGTGTGTGTGTGTGTGTTACGTGAAGAGAAGAGTGTGGCTCATCTGTAAACTCACTGGAGTGGTTTCTGCTGCATGACTGGGCCATTCCACCCTGTTTTGTGGAAGGGTTCAGAGTAGCGTCCTCCTGCACCGTTGCCTGACACTCCTGATGACGATCATGGGTATCAGACTAATGAGAGGTACTGGGGCATGGGCCCTGAGATGGGGGAGGGGGGGGGGGGATGAGCAGGAAGAGGGAGAGAGGAAGATGAGTGAGGGGTAGGGAGGAGGAAGAGGGAGGAGGCGGAGGAGGGAAGGGCCCTTGATTTCCTGGCAAATGTGCAGGGAGAAGAACAAATAAATAAAATGTCTTCCACTCTAATGGACAGCCCCCCAATAAGTGTTACACATGGTGGTCCCTCTGGTGACCCCGGCCGCCACACATGCGCTAAGCAGATCCAGATGGATTATGTCACATACAATTTGGACGCGCTGTTTTGGACGGTTGTGGCTGTAGTCTAAACAGGAGTTTGTAAACAGGGCTGACCGCCTTGCTGGTGTTAAACAGCTTTCAATGAACAACACTTGACACCTGTCATGGTTCCCCTAAATGATCTGGATTTATCTTTGAAATACGATGTGTGTTTTCAGACCCAATGAATGAACGGCTATGCATCCCTAGTGTGTCAAAACCGTAGAATATGTTTGTGTAAAATATGATGTAAATGGTATACCTTAAAATGTATTTATATATAATTAGCAATAAATGTAGCAGCCATGAAACAAATATGATGGTAATAGTAAGCCTATGCTTGAACCTGCACCAGTCAGCGAATACAATGTTTGATGATGTTTTATCTTCTTGATGAATCGATGTCATGATTTAGTCATATTTGAACACTGCAATCAGCTGTACTTTTTGTTATTGCGATGAACTGAAAAAAATCCAACTACCTTACAAAATATACGCTATTAGCTAGTCTACTGATAACATCTACTAATCATATTTTGCCTGGAGACATAACCTGTGCGTATCTCGTGGCGACTTGTTTTCCCCCAGGGGCCCACGTGAACCCAGCGGTCTCCTTAGCCATGGTCCTCCTTGGAAAGCTTCCTCTCAAGAAGTTCCCAGTGTATGTGCTGGCGCAGTTCCTGGGGGCCTTCGCTGGATCCTGTGCGGTCTATGCCCTGTACTACGGTGAGCGGTGGAGCTCCTGAAGGCCCAACAGATACATTCGGGTTGTGTCGAGAGTTTTAGCACAAGCGCAACTTTTTTTGGTTTGTTGTGTCCGTCTCTGTGTCTCTCTTGTTTTGTAAGTGGGCAATGTGGTTGAATGGTTTGTTCATAAGAAATGCTGAAGTTGTAAAAGAAGCATACAGACTGCGTGACATTGAACTACATTTTTCCATAGATGCTTTGATGGACTACACAAACGGAGATCTGATCGTGACGGGTCAGAACGCTACAGCCAATATATTCGCATCCTACCCTGCGAAGCACCTTTCGACTCTGAACGGATTTGTCGATCAGGTACAGTCAAAATGGAGCCTACTGCGTTTTTTTCGGATTCCTAGCTCACTCGGGTGTTGTATGTGTAGATCCTAGTACAAAATTTAAATGCTTTATTGTAGTGGATCTAATGATTGAAACCTATTTTACGAGTAAAAAACTAACAATCTCAGTACAGTTCACTACAGATTGTGTCAGATGCAAATTTCAACAGCCAGACAACACACACTGGAATTGTATTTTCACACTTATGTGAGCACACATGCACATGAATGATATTGCATGAAACAGAGCATTAAAGGATATGCTGGGGTGTTGAGGTGTGTAATCCTGTTCTGACATAACAACCATCTGTGACCTATAACGCCAGCCTGACAATGAATGTCTTAGTTTGATTCTCCATATTTTTCCAATCATTTCTTTTGTACTATTATTAATGTACAAAAGGCACATTTAACTTAGAGTCAGTTGTCTTTTCCATGATTTTCGTGGTACGCATGGAAGGGGAATGTGTTTTCACGATGAACAGACATATGGGGGAACTATCTTTAGCCGTTGAGTAAAGCTTTCAACCAGGCAAAAGGGGAAGCCCTATAATACGCTTACCAAAGGGCAGAGGTCATTATGGATGATCAACATGACACATTCAGAACAAGAGCCTCAAAACACCCATCAAGAGCAAACAACTCACCCAAGCAAGACATTGTTTTCAGAATGTAATTTTTCACTGCTAAGAGTTGTCTGTGACGCACACATCTAGAAGGGGCCCATTTGAATGTGTGTCGGTGTATTCATTCGGAGCGTTTTCTATACTTTTTAACGACAGTAGCTCAGTCCGTAGAGGACTTGGCCGTAGAGGACTTGGCTTGGGAACCGGAGGGTCGTCGGTTCAAGTCCAGCTCGGACCACAAGTATGGAGGACTGGCAGCTGGAAAGGTGCTAGTTCACCTCCTGGGCACTGCCGAGGTGACTTCGAGCAAGGCACTAAACAGCTTACTGCTCCCTGGCGCCGGACGCTACGTGGCAGCCAGTCTGTATTTGTGTGCGTGTGTGTGCGTGTATTTCAGCCCTATGTGTGTGTATGTGTCTAATTAGTAGAGTGAAAAAAGAATTTCCCCATTGCGGGACTATTAAAGGAAATCTTCTGTGTTCTAAATCTTCTTCTAACAGGTCATTGCTACCGCCGCCCTCATCATATGCATTCTGGCGATCACCGACGGAAAGAACATTCGGGCCCCCAGAGGAATGGAGCCGCTCTGCATCGGCCTGGTCATCATGGCCATCGGCGTGTCCATGGGCTTCAACTGCGGCTACCCCATCAACCCGGCCAGAGACCTGGCCCCGCGGTTCTTTACAGCCGTGGCTGGCTGGGGGCTGGACGTCTTCAGGTAACTCGCCGTTTCACCCCCTCAACGAGTGGAAAAAATGGGCAAGCTAAAGGAGAGATCTGGGGTGTCGAAAAATCGAGGAAGACGCCTGAAGTGTTCTCACGCAGGCCTGGCTGTGCGATGGATCGGTGGAGAAATCACATGGCTAATGCGTTGTCTTTCACTAGCACTAGTGCCCTCTGGGCACTGCTGGTTTGTTAGCTCTTTATTTTTTGTGTGAGGAATATCAGCCATTTAAAGCTCCGTCTCAGCTCTCTGAACAATCTGTATCTATAATTCAAAGTGAGAAGCGTTTCGGGGAAAAGGGTTGTGAGTGAACGTGTGGAAGATTCTCTGCGTTGTGGTATCAAATATTCAGTGTTTCAAACCCACAATGGCTGTGGCAGGCACATAGTTCAACTCTGTCTCTATACTCCTCACAGTGTTATCTGTTGTTACATCATATAGACTGTCACACCACCAGCCAAACATAACCAATGAAAAGGGGTTGTACCAAACTTATATGTAGCATCAAATTGGGTTTATAGGCCTCATGCTATTTAAGTATGAGGTACCTAATAACCTTCGGCAAATCGGGTCAAAGTTGGATGTTAGAAGAATTAAAATACCATACAACACATATGGCACATAATAACATGTCTTGAACTTATTAAACAAAGTTGAGTTATGATTATTATGATTTAGTTAAACACAATCCATTCTCAGAGCTAAAAGGGGTGAAGGGTTGAACAGGAAAGCTAGGTCAACTGTACGACCCCCTGTCACACCCCCTAGCTACCTTCTCACTACAGGCAGATGCTACACCAGATCACAACCATATACACACCGAAGGTTACAGGACTCTAATGCACTCCTAATCCGTCATCAATACTGGGTTTGCAATCCTCACTCACACCATCGGATCCCTTATAATGAGGATGATACAGATAGCTTGCAATAGGAAAACATTGAATCGCTTAAGGAATGCCTGTCCGTTTTTTCCGAACCAATACCACGTTGTCTTGATAACTGGGGCATCAGAGAGAGTAGGTCGTGTAGGGGGAGGACACCCAGGCCTTGGCTCTACGTTATATCCACATGGCTTCCCGCTCTGCCGTGTGTGTGTGTTTGTGTGTGTGTGTGTGTGTGTGTGTGTGTGTGTGCGTAACTCCAGGCTTGCTAGTCCTGGCAGAAGCGAACGATTAGAGCCCTTAATCCAACGGCACGTCCTCCAGTATTGTACGAGGTGCTCAGGGAATGTTTACGGCAAGACGCGGCCAACGGGCCCAGACACTTGTTGACACTGCCCCCCTAGCGCAAGGCCCTTTCACCTAGAGCGGGCAGCGCCACGCGCCGCACTTTAATCCCTGTCTGGCCATCCCTTTAACTCCTCTTCAGGTCAGACAGGCCCCGAACCAACGGGCGCGGGCATGAGGTCATAGACGGGTACTTCGGAAAGCCATCGGGATCGCGGGCAGGGAGGTCAACGACCAATAGGCTCAATCGATGTGATATCTTTTTGAGATGGTGAAACTGTTGTTGGGTAATGGAGCATATCCATATATGTCATATATAATCCTATAAAGTGTATCCATTACAGGGATCAGGGATGCGTGACACAAAATGCAGTTTAAATTGTGTACAGGGAAAGAAATGTCAATGACGTTTGATGAATTTGTGTGTGTGTGTATCTGTGTGTGTGTATTTGTGTGTCCGTGGTTGTGTGTGTGTCTGTATCTGTTGTGTGTGTGTCTGTACCCCCCCCCCCCCAGAGCTGGAGGGTGCTGGTGGTGGATCCCCGTGGCGGGGCCCATGGTGGGGGGCGTGGTCGGGGCCTCTGTGTACTTCCTGCTGATTGAGCTGCACCACGCGGAACCGGAGCCCGTGGAGGAGAACAACACAAAGGACAAGTACGAAATGATCACCGTGAGTTAAACCGCAAGTTAAACAGTGAGTTAAACCGCAAGTTAAACCCCAAGCTAAACATGAGGACGACGGTCAAATGGGCACGGCAGCTTTTTCCCCTCTTCACTTACGCAAAGTGGTACGCATGTCTCTTCTATCATATTGTAGTCACTTGTTTCACTTGTGTGATGATGGTTCACAGACGGCATTGCAAAACAAGAGATTCAATCAGTACTTTCACATCTTTCCACTTGATCTCTGTAGACATTTTTATGAGCACCATAATTAGAGGACTACATTGATCAAGCTAAGATACAAATGTATCTTTTATAAAGGCCTTTATAAAAGAAGATTTCATCAATATTTTCTTGACCTTTTCTATCTCTTTGTCCAAAAAATGTTAAATGAACTTTCCATGCTGGGTGAAATGTACTATTTGTGATCTTTACTTATTCAATGTGTCACTGCCTCACAACATAATGCTATTTGTCCTAATAATGTCCACCTACAAACATTTCTTAGATGCTTAAAAGAATACTCAGGTATTTTACACTTCAAGCCTTATTTCCAGTTTGTTTACGATGAAATAGATCGGATCAGGTGTTTGCCGAAATGCTGTGTTTGGAGAAGTTTCGCTTTTTTTGCTAGCCCCACTGTAGAGGTACAAGACCATGCATCATCGGTCCTAAAGAAACATTAAACATTCGTTTACCTCTACAGTGGGGCTAGCAAAAAAAGCGAAACTTCTCCAAACACAGCATTTAGGCGAAATGAACACCTGAATCGATCTATTTCATCGTAAACAAACTGGAAATAAGGCTTAAAGTGTAAATACCGGAATAATCCTTTAATAGCGAGATAAATATATATTATTATATTATATGCATATATTTTTACTTGTATAATAACATTGCATGTACAGCAAATGCTCATCTATTAAACTGGGCCCACCAATTACTAGTCAGTAGTTTCAGTTGTTAAGATTAAGCTAGGATTAATGAACCAATTAAGTTTCAAAATCAATATTTCATTGGTATTCCTCAACAATGTATGAATTGTTGCTGGCTTGCATTATTCGGGGGAGTTCTGAACAAATGCATCTATTAATCTTATTATTCTTAGTATTCTTTAATCCTTTACAATTTAAAGATGGATGTTTTCTGTTATGAATGACATGCTTTTGTTTGTGCATTGGACGTGAAAAAATGACATTGTGAGAAAAATATCATATTTCTTCAGTATTATGAGCACAGTCAAACAGCAATTTACTGTATTAATTTTGTGTATTTGTTTGCATTGTGGATGTACTTTTAAATATGGAAACTTAAAATAGTACTTATAGTGTTACACTACATGTATGGATGACTGCAAGAACACAAAGACAAATGTTTAAAGATAGAGATAGCAACCATATTGAGTCAAGACATATTGACTCAATTATGTTGCTTTGAGCATTTGTCTTTTCATTGCAGTTTATTCCAGGACAATCATAGAATACATAAATCATATATCCTTGTGCTTTGTTTTCCTTTTATAGTTTGACTGCAACCAAATGACACAATGTTTTGGAATCTAAATGAATGCTGACTGGCACTAATGCGTCGTAACATATTCAGAAAGTATGTGTTGTTTTTTTACTTTATGATTTTACTTTTTTAATTTTGACATTTGCTTTTTTATTTTCTGTTGCTCTTTTTTGCTTTGTCTCTACAACAAACGTGATCTCACAGGAATTCGAATATTTCTCTGTGAAAGTAACCATGTTCACATCGCGATGTTATCCCTTATAAATAAATGTTTATACAATGTTTAAAGGTTTTTTGTATTTCTACATATCAATGCATGTACCAATACTCTATGCACAAACACACACACACACACACCATTCACATAGAGGAAGTCCACACTGTTGATATTTTACTCACACCTGCAAAGAATGTTCCTTTCAATCACACATTGAAATATCGCAGATGTAGGACACAAAGCTGTGACATGAGACTATATTGGGAACATCATAGGAGTTCTGAGACAGGTTTTGGATTTGGTGTACAATGAACACATCTTCTATGAGTCAGGACACAGGCCCTCTAAAGCCTTTTCAATTTGCCAATCTTGTCATATTGCCATACCTCGCCTGGGTCATGTGGCAGGGAGCAAACACACAAAGGCAAACACACACTCAAACCATCTGTTTGTGCGTGTTTGGAAAACCAAAGGTGGATGCTGTTTGTTCTTATAAACTGTCTAACTCCAGACTTGACGTCACATATTCAACAGTACTTCATTCACTTTGTCAACGATTCTAGGATTTGGCCTTTAGGGGGACTTAAATAAGACTTATTTTGCAGTCACCTAGCCCATATTCAATTACAGAAATGTTTATTATTCCAGTTACAGGGTTTCCCCCAGAAAATTAGTTGGTTTTGTTAGCTTTTAATGTCATGTAGGGAGAGTAATGGCTTTCTTGCACTTGACACTTATATGTTGTGGAATGTTTGGCGAACAATGACAGATGCGCTCTAGTGAGAAGCAGAAAAAGTTTGAGACCAATTCTTAATTGTAGTATAGGACATACACAAGAACAAGCTAGAGATGCAACACACGAGTCACCTCACCCAGACACATTTGACTCCTTACGCTACAAGGTCAAGAACTTTCACTGGAAGCAAATGGAACTGCAGACGGTATTTTCAAACACTAATATTTTCCTCAGTTCAACATAATGCAAACTATCGGTCCAAGAGAATCATGTACATTTCCAGGTCCAATACGTTTCTGGTCTTGAGGGTCATTGGTTGGGCAAGGTTTTGGTCCGGTGGGTCACTGGTCAAGGTGCGTTAGGTTTCTGGTCCAGTGCAGGGCAACTGTTGTGGAGAAGGGAGAATGTACATGCC
>JAOPJJ010106203.1:0-12860 GCA_027122795.1 Enchelyopus cimbrius
GACCTCTGCACTTCCAATGTCCTCATCATCTGTCGCCTCTTCCTGGTATGGTACACTGCGAGTGATGTACTCTTCAGCTTTACTGAGGAGATTCTGTATGTCGTCATTATCATTTTCAATAAGGGCCTCTGCTGACACACTGGCGTCAACAAAACAAGCAGCTGCAGCAAGAGGAGAAAACTTGCTTGCCGACACATCCAGAAAACAGCTGAAGCGTAAATCCATGTTTGCAGACA
Source organism: Enchelyopus cimbrius (assembly GCA_027122795.1). Lineage (NCBI taxonomy): Eukaryota > Metazoa > Chordata > Actinopteri > Gadiformes > Gaidropsaridae > Enchelyopus > Enchelyopus cimbrius. The sequence continues at coordinate 237 of JAOPJJ010106203.1, forward strand.
TCTTCTGTGCCAGTGTAGCTACATCCCTGTAGCTCCTGGCATGAGCAAAGGAGAAGTCTGAAAGGTGGCTCTTCAAGTCCAGTAGTGCAGGCACAACCAGGGAGAAACAACTTGTATCACTTTCAAGCACCTTTGTGTGTTCTGCAAATGGAAGGAGCAAGTCTTTGAGGATGGCCACCTTCTGCCATTCACTGGGAAGTAGGCAATCCCAGCCCATGCTGTCAGTCACTGATGTCACATGGTCCTTTATTTTAAGTAAACGAGACAACATCTCGTTTACTTCGAGACAACAAAAATAATTGGACCATCTGGTTGGACAGTCTTTGATGAGAATGAGTCCACATTGTTCCAGCAACCGTTCTGTGGCAACAGATGATTTGCGAAACTGTCCCACCAGATGCCGGACCTTGTCCAGTAGACGTTTGATTGCTTGTTCCTTCTTGATCATGTTGACCACAAGCTGAAGGGTATGGACCACACATGGGGTCCTCTCCAAGGTTCCATATCTGATAGAAAATGTAACACAAAACAACAATTCTTTTCATTAATCCTACAATAACTATTATTCTATACAATAGCAAATTATCACTACATTACATTAATTAATTAAACATATTTCAGATTATTTTTAGATTCAATATCAAATATCTATTACTGTGAATAATAACAAACACCATTCACAGACTGACCTTTCATCTTCCTCTTCATCACTATGCTGGGAATTGTTCTCATCAGAACTGGTGTCCTCTTCTTTGTGGCGAAATGCAGAAACCATGTTGCTTCCATTATCTGTTATAATCGTGAGAATTCTTTCCTTTGGGATCCCCCCTTCTGTGCACTCCTCCACAAGAGTAGCAATAGAATGAGCAGTGTGTGGGTGAACCATTTGCTTTAAGTTTAGGAGTATGTGTTCAGCTTTACTGTCTTGAACATTGAAATAACAAGCACTGACGGCAAGGAAGGAGGCTGTGAGCCCCTTTTTAGTCCATATGTCTATGCCAATGGTCACTTTGCGGGCCATAGCCAGTCTGTTTTTAAATTTGACCTTTTCAGCTAGGTACATTTGGTCCAATAGATTTGCAATTTTGGTCTTCTTTGGTACGGTCAGTCTTTTATCAATTTTTTCCATCATGTTGATGAATTCCTCATCTTCTACTGTCCGTGGAGGGCGGGCTATCCGGGCTACCCATTTAGCTATAGCCTCCTCTTTGACGTGTTGTTCCCGGGAGTCTGGCTTGTACTTGATGTGAGAAAAGATTGCATCTGACATAGATGGCCTCTCCTCTGTCCTGGCTGGTTGCTTGACCACATCTGGAATCTATGGTAAGAATAAATACAATGAGGCCTCATTTAATGCAATAACATCAGGGTCACAAGTGTTATAGTGGAAATAAATAACTTAATGACAAGCCTAAGATCAAAACTGAAGGTGGATATATTTTATATGAAAAAGTAAATTACCAACTTAATGCAAGTTATACATGGTAGTGCACACACCATTACTGAGGATATTTCGAGTAATATTACATGTAATAGTTAAACTTGATTTTCTTACATAAATTTGATTTTATGTCTAATTACATTCATTTTGATTATGGTATGAGGGCACACACGCATGTAACATAATAAGTTCATGCTCATGTGTCAATTGGTTGGCTGCAGGAATGTTAGCCTTTGAGATTATGTGTTTTACATGTAAATCGTGTTTCATTGCTACAAATTCTGACGTGAGCTACAAGCAGCCTTTATAGCATGTAACCTTATGATAGCCAACTAACAGTTAATGTTAAACTGCAAGTGTAACATGCATAGCTAGATGATAGGAGCTCAATCTAACTTCAAACCGACATTAGCTTTGCCGTTCGTTTTTTATCCCCTTCACAACTTGATAGCCAACTAGCAAGTCTGGTATAATGGTTAACGTTATAAAAATATAACCTGCATAATGTATCTGCCACAACATAGCTAGCAGCTAACTGGTTGACTTAACGTTATAGCGTAGATGCCTAAAATCAACATTAGCTTATTTGACGTTCATTAAGGTTAACTTACCTGAATATGTGGGTGGTTAGCCTTAAGATGCCGCTTCAGGTTAGTGGACATCTTTTCTCCGCACTGCTTCCCATCGGTTACAATGACACATTCAGACTTTTTTTCAGTGTCATTGTATTTAAAGTGCGCCCAAACATCGAGCGTCTTCTTTCTCCCGAGCATGATGTGTTGGTCGCTGGCTCTACAGGTGTTCGCTATCTGTCTATGGGTGTTGTGTGCTTGCTCCATGTAGTTTCGTGTTGCAGCCACTACGCAGGTTGGCAGCAACAGCACTCATTCGGAATATTTTGAAGTCGTAACAGTTGAATATTCTATCTTGTGATGAAAAAGTAGAGACGATTGTAGACGAAACTGAAGAGATTTTATCTTATTTTTTATTTTATGCAAAACATTTGTCTCGTCTTTTTTTGTCAACAATAATGCATGTTAATTTAGTCTTTGTCAGCGTTTTTGGAGAACAGTGCAGTCTCGTCATCGTCTTTGTCGTTGACGAACATATTTAGTCTCGTCTCGTCTGACGAAATTAACACTAGCTGATGCTGCAGACAGCAGTGATGACGTGACAGTGTCCGAGTGTCTTCTGTTGCTCATGCATAATGTCATGCAAGAATTTGACTGCGCAATTCGGAAGTTGGAGAATGAGAGCGTTAGTTTACTGGATGTTAATGAAGTGATGAACCGACTGCGCAGCCAATTAATCGTGCGTCGCTCTGACCAGTTTTATGGTAGTAAGACGAAACGTACGAAACGGCGTACAGACAACTGAGCGCAAGAGAGCAAACTGAGTTTGTCAGATTGGCCGATGGGTTCTTTGAAAAGGGCATCATGTACCTAGAGGCTAAGATTGATTTTGATGACCCATTAATATGTTACTCCAGCTGTCTTCAACTGTGCGCTTCCATCGAATGGAACACGCTGGAGAAATTAGTTGAGAAAGTGGCGCTGGGAGGCCTTGATATTGACAAGCTCTATCAAGACTACACTGTACTGAATAGTTTTGTTGTTGTTTAGTTTGAAGCATCCCAGAAGAGCTGGCCCCTGATAGAAAAATTGGTTCTTCTTTTTCAAAAGAGTGAGAACAGTGAAAGAATTGCTTAAAGTGGTGTCTTTCGTATTGTCTATACCTGTCAGCAACGCATATGCTGAACGCGTCTTTAGCAACATGGAAGATGTCTGGTCAGACAAAAGAAATAGGTTGTCAGTAAGTTTGATAAAAGCTGAACTCCAGGTCAGACTGAACTTTAATTTACCCTGCATGGAGTTTAAACATTTAATCCGAGGGACAACAGGGACTTCTGAAGGCGGCTAAAAGGGACGAGAAATACAGATGGAGAAAGAAATGAGAAATGTCGGTGTTCAGTTGCCGAAATGGATATATGATATAATAAAACATAGGCTTAAGAAATGTTTGTTTGTAAAAAATGTGTATAGAAAGGAACAGCAGCAGGGTAAGGAGACGGAGTCCAGGGTGAGTGCGTGTGTGTGTGCAGCGAGTGCGTCTGCGTCAGGGAGTGCACACGGACAAATATAGGTAAGATATATCCTATACCTAAATACCTAAATATAGGTAAAACAACAGATTTAACTTCTGTTCACCTGGTAGTCTACCTTTCTGTTTAAGTCAGATCTAGTATTATTTGTTGAATCTGTAGCCTGCCTATTATATCATTTGATAGGTCTGGTTGTTGCTGAATGGATCCCAAACGGCCGAAGAAGTCTGAAGGATCTTGTTGGTGTGTTTGGTGTTTGTTGACACAACCAACATTTCTTTAAGCATCTGTTCTTGCCTAGACTGGGCCTATATCTTGTATGCTACATTTTATGTTTTATTTTATGCCAAATCCTTGCTGCAATTCTGTTTTCTTATAGTTGAATTACATATCTTCTGTTCCAATTTAGCAACGTTCTTTGCTAAATTATAGACTATCTCAGGCCTACATATTTGGCATTTTATTTTATGCCAAATCCTTGCTGCAATTCTGTTTTCTTATAGTTGAATTACATATCTTCTGTTCCAATTTAGCAACGTTCTTTGCTAAATTATAGACTATCTCAGGCCTACATAAAACAGTAGCCTATAGGCCTAAGTGTAGGCTATAATGTATACATTTTTCGTACTGTTTTTTATGTTATTTATTTTTTATAGTTTTACTATATGTATATAGTCAAATGTATAAATTAAATTGTATATGTATATACTATATCTATATTTAATTTGTGTACATGCATATAATAAAGAACCAAAAAACAAATATATAATAGCATTTTATTTATTTTTACGCTCCCACACACACACCAACCGTTGCCCCCGCCCCGCTAGAAGCCCCGCCCCCTGTCCCGGTTTTTCTCAAATCAAATGTGACAACCCTAATACTTTCTCGCTGGGAGATCAGGGAGATTGTCCATGATTTGCGGGCATCAGGGAGACACTATTAATATGGAACTTCCAGGAGACTTTGTGTGGGATACCAAGAGAGACTTTGTGTGGGAGGCCACCCACACGAAGTGCTGAGCTGTACTCTGTGCCAGAAAACGTCCCAATTATGCCATCACAACTAGTTTGACCAGTGATCAGAACCTGCATCAAACTGGATTCGCCTGTTGATGAGCCGATAGAGGATTTGGAAGCTTGCATTGACGCATATTACTGCAAAAGCGCCATGCCTAACAATAAATCTGAGGGCATGACACCCGCTAAGCCGAGCTCCAGCGAAAAGGAATCCTATGACATCAGTGAGTCTATAACATCCATAAAACTACAACTCAAGAAGCTTGTTTTACTCGAGCAACTGACAACAGATGTCAAAGAACTGAAGCACTCTGTGGAGTTTAAAAATTCACTCATCGAGGTGCTAAAGGCTGACAATGTGTCACTTCGGATTGAAGTAAACCACCTCAAACATTTGTCAGCCGAACTACAAAAAGACAAAATCAACATGGCAAATTCCATTCTTGATCTGCAGTGCCGAAGTATGAGGGATAACATCATTATACACGGACTTGCAGAAACAAAACACGAAACACCAGAAATCAGAAGAACTTCTTAAAACATTCCTTGTCGACGAGTTGAAAATGAAGCCCGAGGACGCCGGAGCTGTTCGCTTCTCCAGAGTGCATTGCCTCGGGAGGGCCAGAACTGACCAACAGAGGAGGCCCCGTCCCATTGTGGCCAAAGTCATTGAATCAAAGATGAAGTCTGCTGTCGAGAGGCAAAGAGTTAAAAGGCTCTGACAACTCCATCAGCGATCAGTTCCCGCCGGAGATCATGAACAGACGGAGGCTGCTTCACCTGATCATGGCCGAGGCGAGGAAAGCCAAAAAGAACGCTCGACTATTCATTGACAAGCTTTACATCGACGATAAACTGTACAGGAACCCCCAAACAACTTACTGGCTGAGTGGAGGAGATGGAAACGTTATTCCTGAACTCAAGGAGGAACTGTCAACACTGCAGCATGCTGCCTCCCCACAACTGTAAACACAGACGCGTGATGATGTCACCAAAACCGCGTCTCTGTCGTCATGACAACTGCTGAACCTGGAAGGTGGTGAATGACTTTATTTCATTCTTTCCCCATCTCTTTTTGTGTTTGAGTGTGTGGGTATATGTGTATGTCTGTCAGGCTGGCTTTGGAATGGATGAGTGTATGTATATGTCCATGTTGTTAAGTGTGTGTCTTTGTTGCAGGATCTCAGTAAACCTCATTAATTACCTTGTACATGGCTTTTAATGAACTAGACAGCGAAGGAGACGAGGTGACACATTGTATTGACTCATAGAAATATAAGCTGTAATCAGTATATTCCTGAGCAACTAAAACATTTATCAAATATAAACAATTGTTCTTTCTTGCATTTAAACACCAGGAGCTTAAACAAGCACCATGATGATCTAGTTACTCCTTACAAACACAGGCTGCAGCTTTGATGTAATTGGTTGTAGTGAAACTTGGCTGAACAATAGGTCATACACTGACATCTTAAATTTAAATGGCTATAAGTTGTTTACCAAGAACAGATGTGGCAGATCTGGTGGGGGTGTATGCCTATATATTTCCTCCAAATACAATGTGAACATTTGTGATGACATTGTCATAGCAGGCAACCACAGTGACTCCCTTTTTGTTGAAATAACTGGTGAAAACAGGAAAAACCTTATTATTGGTGTAATCTATCGCCCCCCAGATGCTGATCTTGAAATCTTTAGGGCCAAACTGGAGGAGGCATTATTTTCTATAAACAATAATAATAAAAGTTGTGTCCTCCTTGGCGACTTCAATGTTGATCTCTCCAGGGATGATGCAGCTAAGAATGACTTCATAAATAAATTACACTCTTCATCCTTCTTCCCCACAATAAATACTCACACCAGAGTCACTCACTCAACCAAGTCAATTATTGATAATTTCATCACAAATATTCAAAACTCTACACTTGTATCTGGAACGCTACTCTGAGATTTCTGATCATTTCCCTTTTGTATTATTTATTGACCTTCCTGCTAGGCCCTCATCTACTCGCCATAAAATAAAAATACTCAATGAAGAAACCATGCAACGTCTAGGTGAGAACCTGCAGACCAAGGCATGGTATAGAATATACAATCGTAGTGATGCTGATGCTGCATTTGGTCCTGCATTTTCTCAGGACCATTCCTGAGAAAACTACCACATGCAACTAGTCAAAACCCATTGATCACTAAGGGCATATTAAAGTCTATTAAGCATAAAAATACATTATACAAAAGATACATAAATAAACCTAATTATAATAATAAAAATGCATATATTAAGTCTTGCTGACAAATTCAATGACTACTTTGTCTCCATTGGTAGCAACATATCCAGTAAAATCAGTCAGCCTCAGGATGCCTCCTTTAAAGACTATCTATCAGGTAACTACCTGGGCTCCTTCCTGAATCCAACTAACTGTGATGAAGTCTATAAAATAATCATGAATATGAAGAGTTCAAACTCAGCTGGAACAGATGGAATCTCAAGTAAAATCCTGAAAAGCATCTCCAACATAATTACTGCACCTCTTACGTACTATATTAATCTATCTTCTACTCTCTGGAGTTGTGCCACAAATGGCAAAAATTGCACGAATCACACCAGTCTTTAAGTCTTTATCTGGGGATAAGAACGATCTGAGCAACTACCAACCAATATCAATCTTGCCTACTCTCTCCAAGGTTCTGGAAAGAGTAGTTTACAACAAACTCAATAGCTATCTTGACAAGCTAAACATCATTGTCCCACCACAGTTCGGATTTAGAAAGAAAAATACTACATATATGGCAGTACTTGACCTAACTGATAAAATCCATGATGCAATTGACAAAGGCGACTACGGTATTGGCATTTTTCTGGACTTATCTAACGCTTTTGATACAATTAAGATTGACATCCTAATCAATAAATTACAACACTATGGTATTAGAGGCCTTGCGTTAGACTGGTTCCACAGCTACCTGTTCAGAAGACATCAATATGTTCTTATTAACAACCATAAATCATCATACAAACCCTTCAATCATGGAGTCCCCCAGGGTTCCATCTTAGGGCCGCTCCTCTTCATCTGGTATATAAATGACTTTGTTAATACCTCGTCCATACTACATCAAGTATTATTTGCTGATGATACAAACTCTTTTTTTTCCCACAAAAATCCAAACACACTTGAACAAATTATGAATAGTGAGTTAGTGAAAATAGACCATACCATAAACTATGTGACCTCATCCCAATCGGTACTCCCAGGCACACCTATACCACCAGGAATAAAACACTTATCACTGGAAAAGAACAAAAACTAAAGTGTACAAGCTTTAGCATTGTGTGCAGAGGACCACATATTTGGAATGAGCTTGATGAAACACAAAACATTTCACAGTCCATCTCCATCTTCAAGGCAAATCTAAAAACTCAATTCCTATCAATATATGTATAGTGTGCTGATTAATAACCGTATGAACACCTGTGTCTTGTTGCATCTGTTAATCTTCATTGCTACTTTACTTTGCATCAAATCCAGTGTAACCAGAATACTGAGATTGTCTATTGTTTACTGTGTGTTTATTGCCTATTGTGCCATACCGTGTTTATTGTGTGTCTATTGCTTATTGTCTATTATATATGTGTATGTTATCCATATTATGAGGATATCTGGCCAATATCCGATATTTATGGAAAACCGGGCCCCCTATTAAAAGCTTTAAATAGCTTGCTTGGGGCGACCCCTTTCACACATTCGATTGTGTAATAATTATTATAAGGCATCATGTATCGTGTTGTATGTATGCCCTGGATGTTGTCAATAAACTAAACTACAACTACTACTTGGGATGTCTGTATTACTATCATTTTAATATTATTTTGTTTTAATGTCATCATTTAAGAAACCTTAACCCACCGGACCCCATTCTGCAACACCTTATTGGCTCAACAAATGAGTGGTTTAGAAAAAGGCTACCAGGTTTGAAAAGAGGTTGCCAGTTTAAATTGAGACATTGCAGTTGGAGTGATATGTCAATGACAATTTCATTTTGCTTACAATATCAGAAAATGTTTAAGGGGGCAAGGTGACGTATGGCCAGCATAGCAGGTGTAGCTGCATTTTTCCCAGTAAAAATAATGTTGGAATGGGAAAAAAAAAAAAGTTTCATGTCTATGCTGGCAACAAGTAGAGTGAACAAAAACATTAAATATCACAAGTCATATCGTTATCGCAATATAATTTTTTTTATTGCATATCGCATGTTTTCCTAATATCGTGCAGCCCTTCTAAACACGGATTGAAAGTGATCACATGGCGGGGCCCATGGACGTGTCTGCATGTCTTTATTCGTCCCGTATATCACATCCCTCCAGATCATGTGGCCTGGATCTCCTGCACTTGACATTCTGCTGGAGTATTGAGCATCATTATTTTCTCAAGACGCTGCAATCCTCCTGACGTCATGCTTGTATTTCCTTTTCTGTTTGATGCATATTTTCTAATTCCAGTCATTTCCTTCTTCAGATCACAGTCAGCGTCCCATCATCTCTTTAGTTGTTTTTAGTGCCTTTATTATTTGGCATCTGTTTCGGATGCCCCTGGGACGCCTCCCTCGGGAGGTGTTCCTGGCATGTCCCGCCGGGAGGAGACCCCGGGGAAGACCCAGGACTGGACTGGAGTGACTATGTCGCTCAGCTGGCCTGGGAACGCCTTGGGATCCTCCCGGAAGAGCTGGAGGAAGTGTGCGGGGAGAGGGAAGTCTGGGTGTCCCTGCTCAGGCAGCTGCCCCCGCGACCCAGCCCTGGATAAGCGGAAGAAGATGGATGGATGGATGGATATTATTTTGCTGGTCAGGATGATAAAAAAGATTGCTTTCTTCTTAAGAGTGTGTGTAAGGTCAAAGCCCTTTTTCTCTTGACTTCACACCTACAATTTGCTGTGGGGTGAAGGTTGTGTGGGTGTATGTGTGTGTGTGCGCGTGCGTGTGTGTGTGGGGTGGGGGGCACTTGTGATTCTGTGCTCCTGCAGTCTGCCCTCCTAACTCTGCTGCTATCTTTCTCTCCAGCAGCACTCCATTCAGCGCTGATGTTTGTTTAATACGGAGGGCTGTTGTCTGCCTGGGATTGGCTGTTTGGGGCATGATGCCGAGAGATTTCCAATTGATTGGGGGAACGGGGGGGCTGTAGTGGCGTGGGTAATGGAATAGATGGGGGAAGTGGTGGCGGTGGAGCTTTTGACTTGGGAGGAATAGTCAGGGATGGACTTCGGTTTCAGAGCAGTGTGTCTCATCTCTTCGTGTGTGCAAAATGAAAGTCTTGCAAAAAAATTGAAAATCAGATGCACACCACAGAGAACAGGATAATCAAACCAAGGTACCAGCGTCTCTTGGACCATGAATATTCGTACATGTCACCAGGCTTCATTGAAATCCTTGGTTCCTGTGAAACCAGGACAAAATGTGCCCGACCGGTCATGTGTCATCAAGTGATGTGCCAGCACGGGTAGTGTCTTGTGGTTTGTTAACATCACGTCCATGTGTCGCCACCTAGAGTGAAACGTGTCAACTCGTGGTCACGGTGTGGGACCGGGGGGGCTCCAGGTCCGACGGGGTGAGAGCTCCATGGCCCACTCGTCTGGATCGGTCACGCGGTTGACTGTCGCACACACACATACACACACACACACACACACACACATACCGATCTGGGAATGTTTGGCACGTCTGCCAAACATTCCTGGACCATCAGGCCTATCTCAGCGAGTCTCCTTCACCCTCGACCTATAGGTCACACTGAAGCTGTTTCACGCGCCAGGCGACACGCCGCGTGGAAAAGCTCACTGAAGAGCAAAAATAACACACAGAGGGACTTGGTTGAAGGTAGTGTGTGCTGTTTACCGTCATTTCCGGACTATAGAGCACACCTGAATATAAGCCGCACCCACTAAATTTACCAAGAAAGAGAAAGTTGTACTGTACATACAGTATATAAGCCACATTTGTCTATTTGCCGCAGGTGTCCAAGGTGTATCATGAGATATTTACACAGAAAGGTATTGTGGCGACACCTCCCAGGATCGCGCAGTGGAGCCTAGGAATCCTGTTTCCATTAAATAAAACTTTGTTTTATGTGTGTTCAGGTAATCGTTGGGACTTGGGAGTGTTCGATAGTTTTGTGTAATTGTGTGTTCTTTATTGTTTTTGTTTATCGTTTTCAACACCATTGGTGGAAACGTCATGTTTGTTGATGGGGTGTGGTGGTTTAAACGGGTATTCTGGAGTCGTGCAGTGTATGAGGCACAGAACTCTTTAACTGACAACTGGACTCCGTGTCTTCTTGGCCGCCGCCACAGAATTTTAAACTTTTAATTAAATAGTACCGGTAACATTCACATATATGTACTGTGTAAATGCTTTTTTTTTCGAACAGTTGCCAACCATTTTCTAACCCCGCTCTGACCTAATCAGGGTCGCGGAGTGGGGGCTGCAGCCTATCCCAACTGATCGCTATCAGCTGCGCTTTCGGTGGCGATTGTTTTGGCTTTCAGTCGGATCTGCACGTAACACCTCGGCTGTCTGCTCTCTGTGTGTTCACCCATTCTTCAAAAACGTTATCAAGTTCGGGCTGTCTGCTTTGCCAAGCTTACGTGTGGCAGCTGTATTTCCTTCTTTGACAGGCAGATCGATCGTCTTTAACTTGAAAGCTGCATCATATGCATTTCTTTGCGTGTTTTCAATTATGACGGTTTGTGCGTGAAGCGAAAAATTACTGATCAGAGGGATATTCCAAGAACGGAGGTTTAACAAACACAGAGTTAACGCTGAACTCTATAGAGTTTAAAATCTCTACAGCTCTGGTTTAGTCTGCACAGGCTCAATCAACCTTAGGTTGATTGAGCCTGTGCTGACTAAACTAGAGCTGTCGGTTCCACCGCACCGGTTATGAATAAATTCAATCAACTCGGGGTTGGTAAACACAGGGTTGTGCGGGTTCACAGCAAACCTATAAAGACATGATATATGGATCATGGAAATCCTGATCAAAATGGCCAAACGGGTCGTATATTTTACCAATCTCGACTTCCAGGTTCTCCTGGGGAGTTACGATGCGGAAAAGGTAGTGATAATGAGGAAATGTAACACGTGCCATTCAGAGAAATAAAGCCTGGTAGAGGATAGCTGACCACCTAAATCCGTAAGTGTCATGGAAAAAGCAGTATCCTAAATATTTGAACTATGAATCTATACATTGCCTATCTCCGTTAAGCTTTCTTAACATTCCTACCACATAATCTGTTATCTACAAAGATGTCATCCGAAGGCCCTCTCAAATTATCATTGGATCAAGTAACGATGAAATACAAAAACGTAGGTTATATTCTTTTTACTTCTGCAGCAACTAAAGAATACAAATTATGGGTGAAAACAGTGTTGTTGTTTTTTTGCTGTTAAAAAGGATTTTTGAAAATGTGGTCTCGCAACCCGGTATCACGTGATGTCGTGCTCATGGTCACGAATTGCTCCCAATTGAAATGTATTGTTTTAAATGTTGTTCATTCCAGCATGAAAATAATCTGAGAAAATCTCCCATTCAAAATAATTAATCCTTTAAATGTTAACTTCTGGTGAGATTTTTTTGGGGGAAATTTACAGGTTGAAGTGTATATGACAGGTTAAATCTTTCAACAACCAATGTCAATATTTCAATGACCACTGTGTAGATAATTCACCCAAGAAATATTTATTATAAAAAAAGAATCTCTAAATAAAGTAAACAACTCTTACAGCAGTTTTTGTAACAGCACCATATTTTGTTATTTTGTTGAGTGGTGACGTCATAAGCGGTAGTCGCCCCTCGCTGCCGTTGCATCCTTGCCTTGTATGTGTGCTTCTAAATCGCTTGAACCTTTATTTATCACTGACACGTAAGTGCCTGCTTTACAGGTCAGACACTCCACTTTGTGGGGATCGCGTTGATATTTCTTTTTAAGTTTGTCCGTGAACTTACACTTGCGTTTCGGCATGGCTGCACAGATGCCGCCGGTACATCCCGGACGATTTAGAAAATCCGCCCG
>JAOPJJ010106305.1:0-12806 GCA_027122795.1 Enchelyopus cimbrius
TTGCAGGGCCTGCACAGGCGAACAGATACAGCACTGGGTTTAGCTGCCCCCAAACCATAAGCCTACTTTAAAGGCCTAGCCTATATTTTGGATTCAAAGTGAAGTCCATAAATAACCCTTGTATTAATATAGTAGTTATTTACCCCAAACCAGTGTCTTTTTAACCTTAGAGGGTACTGAAATCACATATTTATTTTTAAATATGTGATATTTTTAAAGATGAAACACTAAGTGTGGTTTACTGAACTTGAATTGAAAAATAACAAAATACAACTGCAGGCATTGCATTTGTTGTAAACCAGTTTGATGACTTGTTTTTTTTGGTTCAATGTGCAATCTTCAACAACAAAATAAAACCAAAATAGACAATATAAATGTAAATAATGTAAACAAAAATAAAATGTATTATTCAAAATAAATACAAAAATAAATAGATTCTTAAATAATAAAAGTGCCTCAGTATTCCACTTATGTTTTTAAAACTTTTAACTAGTTTTAAACTTCTTAAAACAGTCACCAGAGCGATATGTCCTTTTTTGTGACATTACTGTCTCTTCCAAATGACTTCCATTTAACTTGCTGGCTGCTGCAGTCGGTCTCGGTCGGTATATAGCACGTGCGCAAGCAGCTAGGTGCATAGATCTATGACTAGGAGTCTATGCGCATGACTCAAACGCTGACACCAAAAACACAGCAGTTGTAGGCAGGTTTATTGATCAACATTTTTTATTTTATTTTTGCGTACATACTTTGACGTTGAAATAAATATATTTTTGAAAAGAATATCAAAATATCAAGTCAAAGTATGTACGCAAAAAATAAATGAAAAAATGTTGATCAATATACCTGCCTACAACTGCTTAAGCGAACCAAAGTATTAGTTTTCTTAAGCCTCGGGCCGGCCCTGGGTACGTCGCTATCTCAGCACAAAAATGCAGATAAACGATCCACACTAAAATCTTTTGAAGGGGGAGATCTTGAAGATTCATGATGTTGTTAACAAATGTCCCTAATTATCCATCGCCGAACGAGCTAGCAGCTTGGTTCGCTGAGCCTATGGCCCACTGACGAACGAAATAAAGAATGCAAATCCAACAGCTCTACACGAGAACACCAGTTTATTTATCATCTTTACATGAGATGTATGCATACACGCATGTGAGAGTATTTTTACTTTGCCTGTAATTTATTGACAACAGATCCTAAACATTCATATGAAATTCATGAATTAAGGATTTCTACTCTGCCTCTTATCTAATAATCTTTCAAACAGATCCCATACATATTTATGTACATTCATACATTTACTTATGATTTTCCTGTCATCTAATTTAAACAATTGCATATGTTTAAGATGGTCCTATGATCTAAAACCGTTGAACATTTTCAGCTATATGGTTAAATCAATATACACACATCCATTGATATTTTTTATGGATATTTTTATATTTAGATATTTTTTATCCATTGATATTTTTTATGACACTATAATCTAATAATCTTTACACCCATGTGAATACGTATTATAATTCTGACTATAATCTAATCATCTTTACACGAGACCCTTCAACATACATGTAAAGTATTACTTAATCTTAAAGTATTACTTAATGACGATAATCTTGTTAAAACGGTTGCACACAACATGGAACAATGTTCTCCTTTACCACGAGGTTACTGCGTTCCATCTCCAGCCCATTACAGACAGAAGAAGCTCCTCTTCTCCATGCAGTTCCTTGCATGCTGGCCGGTCCCAGACAGAGTCCCACAGTGGGCCCAGTTGGTGGGACACTCACTGGCCAAAGATAAAGTGCCCCTGGCGGTCTGGTTCATCCACAGCCAGCGGCCCGCCAGCCAGCGCAGGCCAATCCACACTTCCTCCGCCTGGGCCCAGGCCATCTCCTCCTGGGCAGAGGATAACTCTTCATCATCATGGAGGCTGAGGAGATCCATGGGCTTCCCTGCATTCACTCCAAGAGCACTGCAGTGGTCCAGAGCTTCCTCCCACGTCTTGTTCCTCTTCACCAGCACCAGGAGGCTATACTCACAAATAAAGTGGAACTGATGAGTGCAAGCGGTTCTGACTAGCTGGTTGTTATATACAGCCACGCAGTTACCTGGCGACGAGGTGTCAACATTCAGCGAGTTATTCTGATCGTTCGTCCACTTCCACACACCATTCCTCCTCCTTAGTCCGACAAAGCATCGACCAACGTAACCATAACGTTGGTTACATATCTCTGTCAAAGAATTAACATCATACGTGTCCAGAGCAGTGGCTAAGCGGCCGTTTCCACCTTCATCTGACTTGCAAACTTTAGAGGCATTGAAAAAATCGAGTTCTTCAGAATAAGGGTGGATCTGTCTGAATTGATTTAAGGAGGCCTCCACCCGTTCAGGGCTGGTGGAGAGAGACAGGAGGATGAGGAGCAGGAACTGGCTCCATGCGTTCTTCATGACTGCTCAACACGTCTGACCTCCTCTGGTAAAGGCTGTCCAGACATGACGAGAGAGGGATGGGGGAGGGACAGACAGTGAGAGAGAGAGAGAGCGAGAAAGAAACTAAATGACTGCCCGAAGAAGCCCTTTCGTGGGACTTTACATGCATTTTAATCTATATAGCACATATGGTGAGAGGATATATTTATATCTGTGATATTTACTCATACAAATGTGATTCATTATCACATTTGTGATTCATTATCACCACTGCTTCCAATTAGGCCTACTTTGAGTAAGTTATTACACAAATATCTGCACCCTCTGAGGGATTCAAATGTCATGCTTTGGATACGAGGGCACGTCACCAAACAAGGTTCAAGGACACCAAACAACACTCGGATGACATTGAGGGATTGAAACAGTAAAATAAAACAAGAATATATACAGATTTAAATTCTATGCTCTATCGTGATAACGCATGTTGATGACGCAATCTGTAGCTTCACTTAATTGACAGTGAAGTGTAATACTATAAGTACATATCCAACAAGCCAGGGGCTCTGCCCTTTTGCAGATGATCGTCGTCACGCACGTGTTGTCCATCATGGGGAACTTCAAAGGTCCGAAAACACAAGGGCAGAAAGCAGCGCTACCCATCTGGAACACTAGCGCCTCACCTCACATCAACCGCTAAGAAAACGTATTTTATAATGCGTCCAATTCTTCTTCATTCATCGACAAAGTTAAATGCAAAAATATTCCCAATGTTAGCACAGCTTGTAATGTATATACATTTATCCATCTATCTCTTGACGCACAATTCGATTTTGCTCCGTAACTAGTCTGGCAAAGCACTCGCTGCTTACGAGATCCAGAGTCTCCATTTTTGGCAGTGTTGGGAAGTTCACATTCTACATGAACTAGTTCAAAGTTCAGTTCACATTTTAAAATGAACTAGTTCAGTTCATAGTTCATAATCCAACATTTTGAACTAAGTTAAAAGTAAAAAAAAATGAACTAGTTCAGTTCTTTTTTCAATATGTTATTGCAAGCTATTATTTTTCAAAAATATTACCACAGCCCATATAGAACCACAGACAGCAATTATTTGATCAGTTTGAACACTGACTCTTCCAAGTGCTCATACGAAGCCTTGTAGAACCTGAAAATGTAATAAAACCTGATAACCTGATAATGCTATTGGTAGGCAATTATTACCCCAGCTTGTTTTTGGGGTCCGGCCTTTATTTCCCTGTATCAAATACGCCCCTGGCTATTATCCGAGGCCCGGCTATAATTAGAATCCCGGTCGTAATTTGAGGATTTACGGTATTTGGATACAACGGCAGACAATCCAACAACCTGCAAACTCAAGACAAACCACCACAATGTTCAGTGGCCATCCATTCTGCGCCAGTAAGGAGTCTTCTGCGCAATGGAGGAGATGAGGTTCTATGAACTATGAATCTGGTTTTGGGGGTCCGGTTTCATGTCGCCTCCTTGTTTTTACAGGTTTGAAAGCACCTTTTGGGATGACCCCACTGCAAAGCTCACATCGCAGGGGGTCCATGTCACTCTGGGCGTGGCCCGGGAGGCTGTGTACGGTGCATTCTCTGTGATGCTGGTTCTTGGTGGAAGGCCTTTCCCACCCGAGGCTGCCCCACTGGTTGATGGCTCATCCAAACCTTTCCCCGGCGTCCCCCCAGGCCTCTGCTCTGTCTGTCGGTCTTGGCCGCTTAGTGCCACACATTTGTGACAAATGTTTTGAACGGCAGACAAACAAACAACCTGCAAACTCAAGACAAACCACCACAATGTTCAGTAGCCATCCCTTCTGCACCAGTTGGAGGACGTGAGGTTCTAGAGCACCTTTCGCCGGCGTCCCCCCAGGCCTCCGCTCCGTCTGTCGGTCTTGGCCGCTTAGTGCAACACATTTGTGACAAATCTACATTTAAAACGCAAAATGTAAACACTTAAATAATAAAACAGACAGAAAATCATCTTGCAACTTCTCAGATTTGAGCGAGGACCTTCAGTTAGAGTACCACTGACCAGAGCACTCCTGACGGTTGGGGGGTCTCATTCCCAGAATCCTAGCGGTGCCCATGGATGACTGAAGCCTCATGAGACCATCCAGATGTCAATGTTTACATTTCACAACTTTACAAAAATGAAATGTTGACATACAGAATATATTGGAACACTATTTTATTCATTATGTTTCCAATAGATCCAATGCGTACATGTGAATTTGAATTTTACTTTAGGCATTATCTGAAATTTAAATGATTGCACACAACATTTACAAACATTTACACAATTTTATTGATTACCTCCTGTCTCAGGGAGTGGACGGTTAAGAGGTTCAATCTATAAGCACAAAACCATATGTGTTTAAATAAATATACATGAAAGAGATCCTATACATACATGTGAATTAGTATTTAACAAAGACAATAATCTAATCTTTACAAGAGATCATATACATACATGTTGTGAATAAGTATTTAACTTGGACTATAATGTAATAATGTTTCCAATAAGTCCCCTACCTACATGTGAATTCATATGTTTAACTTGAATATAATCTTATTAAAAAGGGTATCATACAACAATTACACACAAAGACCCAACTTGTACCGATGACCTAGCTCAACGTGAAGATATTCACGATCTAGGAGCACACATGGAACAATGTTCTCCTTTACCACGAGGTTACTGTGTTCCATCTCCAGCCCATTACAGACAGAAGAAGCTCCTCTTCTCCATGCAGTTCCTTGCATGCTGGCCGGTCCCAGACAGAGTCCCACAGTGGGCCCAGTTGGTGGGACACTCACTGGCCAAAGATAAAGTGCCCCTGGCGGTCTGGTTCATCCACAGCCAGCGGCCCGCCAGCCAGCGCAGGCCAATCCACACTTCCTCCGCCTGGGCCCAGGCCATCTCCTCCTGGGCAGAGGATAACTCTTCATCATCATGGAGGCTGAGGAGATCCATGGGCTTCCCTGCATTCACTCCAAGAGCCCTGCAGTGGTCCAGAGCTTCCTCCCACGTCTTGTTCCTCTTCACCAGCACCAGGAGGCTATACTCACAAATAAAGTACAACTGACGTCCACAAGAGGTTCTGACTAACTGCTTGTTATATACCATCGTGCAGTTACCTGGCGACGAGGTGTAAACATTCAGTGAGTTATTCTGACCGCTCCTCCACTTCCACACACCATCAACCTTCCTCTTCCTTAGTCCGACAAAGCATCGACCAAAGATATCCAATGAGTGAGATGATCCATAACTTTGGTCACATATCTCTGTCAAAGATTCAACATCATACGTGTCCCGAGCAGTGGCTAAGCGGCCGTTTCCACCTTCATCTGACTTGCAAAATGTATTGGCTTTGCTAAAAGCCCGTTTTACAGGATGAGGGTGGATCTGTCTGAATTGATTTAAGGAAGCCTCCACCCGTTCAGGACTTGTGGAGAGAGAAAGGAGGATGAGGAGCAGGAACTGGCTGCATGCGTTCTTCATGACTGCTCAACACGTCTGACCTCCTTGAGTTAAAGAAATCCAGACAAGATGAGAGAGGGACGGGGAGGGACAGAGAGATCCAATCAATCCTATCACAATAGATACATACACAAATATCTGTTCCTTCCGATGGATTCAAATATCATGTTTTGGATACGAGGGCAGGCCACCAAACAAAGTCCAAGGACACCAAACAACACTAGGATGACATTGAGGGATGTAAATAGTAAAATAAAACAAGGACCTGTCAAATAAGATCAAACCAGATAATTTGCTGGTCACTGACCAATAATCCCAAGTTAAAGACCAAATGGTGAGTGGAACACCTCGGTACTGATCCTCACAACAGGCCTACTGCAGGTTACTTTAACTTTGTGATCCTGGTGTGATCCTCTACTTTCTCGTTTGTCTTGTTGATTGTTGAGTTAATGTAATGCCTGTTTAACTAACTGGTAAATTAACTAATTGAGCTAGTTCAACCTGTTTTAACTTCTTGATACCAAAAAGCTAAACTTTTCCAAACAGCATTTCAGCGAAATGAACACCTGAACTTTCATTGTAAACAAACTGGAAATAAGGCTTACAGTGTAAAATACCGGAATATTCCTTTAAAGGTGGGGTATGGGATTCGGGAAACGCCGGCAGATTTTGAAAATACACAACTCAAATGGTCCTACCCTCTTTCCTTCAACGCTGACTCTGACTCCACCCATTCCAAGAACATGAACATGGGAATGCAGTACGACCGTTTGATTGACGTTCTTACTGTCCAATGCCTCTCGGTGGTCTTGGACATCATTGGCTGCTCTTTGAACTATATACAAAATATATAAATAGGATGGGCCTGTGGCCTTGTCTAGACGTGGGAGGAAGCTCTGGACTACTGCAGGGCTCTTGGAGTGAATGCAGGGAAGCCCATGGATCTCCTCATTCCCATGAGGATGAAGAGTTATCCTTCGCTCAGGAGGAGAAGTGGGCCCAGACGGAGGATTGGCCTACGCTGGCTGGCGGGCCGCTGGCTGTGGGTTAACCAGACCGCCACCCGGGACACCATATCTTTGGCCAGTGAGTGTCCCACCAACAGGGCCCACGGTGGGACTCTGTCTGAGACCGGTCAGCATGCAAGGAACTGCATGGAGAACAGGAGCTTCTTCTGTCAGAAATGGGCTTGAGTTGGATCACAGTAACTTTGTGGTAAAGGAGAACATTGTTCCATTTGTGCTCCTAGATCGTAGGAGACTCTTAAAAAAAAAAAATCTTCATGCTGAGCTAGGAGGTCATCGGTACAAGTTGGGTCTTTGTGTGTAATTGTGTGCAACCTTTTTAACAAGATTATATTCAAGTAAAACATATGAATTCACATGTAGGTAGGGGACTTGAAAACATATTTAGATTCAAGTCTAAGTTATATACTTATTCACATTTATGGATAGGATCTCTTGATTAGATTATCGTCAAACTTTAACACTAATTCTCATGTGTAGGATCTCTTGTAAAGATTATTAGAATATTGTCTTTGTTAAATACTAATTCACATGTATGTATAGGATCTCTTGTAAAGACGAAATCAAAGTTCATGTATATTTATTTAAACATGGTTTTGTGCTTATAGATTGAATCTTTTAACCGTCTTCTCCCCGAAGCAGGAGGTAATCAATAAAATTGTGTAAATGTTTGTAAATGTTGTGTGCAATCATTTAAATTTCAGATAATGCCTAAAGTAAAATTCAAATTCACATGTACGCATTGGATCTATTGTAAACATAATGAATAAAATAGTGTTCCAATATATTCTGTATGTAGACATTTCATTTTTGTAAAGTTGTGAAATGTAAACTTTGACATCTGGATGGTTTCATGAGGCTTCAGTCATCCATGAGCACCGCTATGATTCTGGGAATGAGACCCCCCAACCTTCAGTAGTGCTCTGCTCAGTGGTACTCAAACTGAGGGTCCTCGCTCAAATCTGAGAAGTTGCAAGATGATTGATCTGTCTCTGTTTTAGTGTTTTAGTATTGTGTAGTTAGTATAAGTGTAAGTGTTTACATTTTGCATTTTAAATGTCAATTTGTCACAAATGTGTGGCACGAGGCGGCCAAGACCGACAGACGGAGCGGGGCCTGGGGGGACGCCGGCGAAAGGTGCTCTAGAGCTCCTCCAGCGCGCAAAATACTTCCAACTGGTGCAGAAGGGATGGCACTGAACATTGTGGTGGTTTGTCTTGAGTTTGCAGATTGTTGGTTTGTCTGCCGTTGTATCCAAAAAGGCACCTCCCATGTGTGTGACAATGCAAAGCACATATTTGGGTGCCTCTTCTTGCATCCGATCATCTCTGTGGGACGTCCCCTCTAGGAGGTGTCTGAGCAGACGGTCAACGTCACGGTCACACCTTGTGGAAGTTCAAAATTGTCCCTCAGCGACACCTTCGGTGCCACTGCTGAAGTCGTTAACCGAGCCATTATCATCTTTGTAAAAATATGCTAAATGTCCTAACTTCACCAGTTAGTTAAACAGGCTGTAACTGCATTAACTCTAGCAAAGAGATATGCCAGAAAGTAGTTATACTTAAAGGAGTATTCTGGTATTTTACACTTTAAGCCTTGTTTCCAGATTGTTTACGATGAAATAGATCGGTTCAAGTCTTCATTTCCCCAAAATGCTGTTTTTAGAGTAGTTTTGCTTTTTTTGCTAGCCCCACTGTAGAGGTAATAGTGCATGCATTATCGGTCCTAAAGCAACATTAAACGTTCGTTTGCAAAGCTGTGAAACTCACCGACTGATCTCTGGTGTTCGTTGGTGTTCGACAAAAAAAATCAGAGCTAAGTACGCTTTCCAGTAGAAGTTTGACGATCGTGACTATCAGATGAACAACATCGCTGTGTAAACTTCTGCTTGCCAGTTGGAAAGCCACAGTGTAACTACAAACCGGATTTACACAATCTTTTTTCCAGTTCCGGCCGGTGGCCTGGTTACAACAAAATGACTCCTACAGCCTGCTGGAAAGCATACCTTGCTCTGATTTTTTCAACGAACACTAGTGACCACTCGTTTGCAAACAAACGTTTAATGTTGCTTTAGGACCGACGATGCATGCTCTATTACCTCTACAGTGGGGCTAGTAAAAAAAGCTAAACTTCTCCAAACACAGCATTTCACCGAAATTAACACCTGAACAGATCTATTTCGTTGTAAACAAACCGGAAATAAGGCTTAAAGTGTAAAATACCTGAATATTCCTTTAAATACCATGAAACACCAGGATCAGAAAGTTAAAGTAACCAGCGGTAGGCCTGTTGTGAGGATCAGTACCGAGGTGTTCCACTCACCATTTGGTCTTTAACTCGGGATTAGTGGTCAGTGACCAGCACATGATCTGTATTACGGCTCCAGGATGTTAGCTTGCTACGTCTAGGGGGGGAAGTAGGGGAACCATAACACATGTTGCTGTTGGACTGACTGGGAGAACAATAAAGCATGGCACAACAGCAAAGTAAGTACATAAGTGTATTTATTTGGCGAGTGTTCCGCCAAGGGGAATAGGGAACTATAAGCGGAGCCAAATCAAAGAAAACAAGATAAAGTGACAACTAACTAGTGCACAAATACAACCTAGCTAATACATACAGAGGGTGGCCCCGCTTGCTAACCTGATGTGATAACAGGGGAAAACTACGTGATGGTAGTGTACACCCAAGGGTATCTTACCTATTCACCTAAACCCCTATGGCATCTCAAAAACAAAGGCAACGGCATGACACAGCCAACAAACAGGCAGACAATGGTGTGGTACAATGGAGACAAACAGGTGCAAGTTATCAAGGCCTGATGACACGGATTGGCCAACATACAGCTCGGACAGGGGGTTGGACGATGGTGGAGGAACAGCCAATGGCGTGAGACCTACAGAGAACGAGAGGGGAGACACAGGAAAACAACCACACACGTAACAATCTGGTTGGACCTTATTTGACAGGTCATTTTATTTTACTATTTCAATCCCTCAATGTCATCCCAGTTTTGTTTGGTGTCCTTGCTCCTTGTTTGGTTGCGTTCCCTCGTATTCAAAACATGACATTTGAATCTGTCAGAGGGTGCAGATATTTGTGTATTTACTTACTCAAAGTAGGCCTAATTGGAAGCAGTGGTGATAATAAATAGTATATATACTGTATATATATCACACATTTGTATAAGTTAATATCCCATACATATATCCTCTCAACATATTTGCTATTTATCTTAAAATGTATGGAAAGTCCCTTGAAAGGGCTTCTTCTGTAGTCGTTTAGTCTCTCTCTCTCTCTCTCTCTCTCTCTCTCTCTCTCTCCCTTGTCTGGATTGCCTTAAACCAAGGAGGTCAGACGTGTTGAGCAGTCATGATGAACGCATGCAGCCAGTCCCTGCTCCTCTTCTTCCTGTCTCTCTGCTACAGCCCTCCTGCCCGGGGGGACGCCTCCTTGGATAGCTTCAGAAAGTTCCAGCACGGCGGTCGCTGGAAATCTTGGGATGAGGCACAGACAAACTGCATGTCGGCTGCTGGTGGGCACGGCCGCTTAGCCATCGCTAGGAATCAGGAGGATATTGACGTTTTGTCCGACGAATGTTGCCTTGGCGGCATCAACGGATGCTGGGTGGGCCTCACCAGGAGACCGGATACAGTGTGGAGGTGGATCAACGGTCAGAACAACTCCCTGAATATAAAATTCTGGAGGGCAGGGGACTGTGCTATGGTTTTCTACAACAACCTTTACGAAACCCCTTGTTCCATGACATTTGAAGTCCTAAGTCTTTGTGAGAATAGCTCCCTGCTGGTGGAGGAGAACAAGACGTGGGAGGAAGCTCTGGACTACTGCAGGGCTCTTGGAGTGAATGAATGGAAGCCCATGGATCTCCTCAGCCTCCATGATGATGAAGAGTTATCCTTCACCCAGGAGGAGATGGCCTTGGCCCAGGCGGAGGAAGTGTGGATTGGCCTGCGCTGGCTGGCGGGCCGCTGGCTGTGGGTGGACCAGGACGCCGGGGGCACCATATCTTTGGCCAGTGAGTGTCCCACCAACAGGGCCCACTGTGGGACTCTGTCTGGGACCGGCCAGCGTGCAAGGAACTGCATGGAGAAGAGGAGCTTCTTCTGTCGGAAATGGGGTTGAGTGAGGGCTTCGTGGTAAAGGAGACCATTGTTCCATTTGTGCTCCTTCTTAAACATCTTCATGCTGAGCTAGGTGGTCATCGGTACAAGTTGGGTCTTTGTTTGTAATTGTTGTGTGCAACCATTTCAACAAGATTATATTCAAGTAAAAAATACAAATTCACATGGGATGTATTGAAAAAATTATTAGATTATAGTCAAAGTTAAACACTAATTCACATGTATGTGTAGGCTCTATTGTAAGGTTATTAGATTATCGTCAAAGTTATGTATAAAATCTCTTGTAAAGACGAAGCCAAAGTTAAAATATAAAATGTTCATACATTTATTTAATACACATATGTTTTTGTGCTAATAGATTGTCAAACTTCGTAGCCGTCGTCATGCTAAGACAGAAGATTGTCAATAAAGTTGTGTCAATATTTGTAAATGTTGTATGCAACCATTTCAATTTCAAATTTTAGCTGAAGTGAAATATTAATTCACGTACATATTGGATATATTGTAAAGATGATCAATAAAATAGTGTTCCAATATATTATGTGTCGTCATAGCTTTTTTGTAAAGTTTGATTGACGATGTGAAATGTAAACATTGATATCTGGATGGTCTCATGAGGCTTCAATTATGCGTCCATGCTAGGATTCTATGAATTTGACCCCCCAACCTTCAGTAGTGCTGTGTCAGGGGTAATTGTTAGGACTGAAGTCAAAAGTTGAAAATTAATTTAATTTAATTTCAGAATGTCCCACCAGAGGGCAGCACTGAGCGGTGGAGGTCACGAGAGAGTGAGTGATTTAATTGATCACAGTGATACATGCAGCTGTGTTCGTGGACTTTGTCCGAGGTATGTTTGCATGGGCCAGACAAGTAGACAAGTAGAAAACCAAGAACTTAAACCATGACTGGGTGTGCATCAATGTGAAGAAGACTCCATATACCCTATTGGTTTGTAATGATTTCACCTTCTTCAGGTCTAATTATATATCTTGATTTGTTGTGAGGTAAAAGGTGACACATGTTGTGAGGAAAAAAGTTGTACGTAGCATGAAATTGCTAATTATTTGGACTGCAGTTAATACTGTGTATTTACTTTCTCTGTTCTTTTCATTGGCATATTAAGTGGTCATCAACCTGTCAACCGCTGAAAATACCTGGCAAACATCATCTGAATGAACAATCCTTTAATGGAAAACCAGCTGTAAATCTGTCGG
Source organism: Enchelyopus cimbrius (assembly GCA_027122795.1). Lineage (NCBI taxonomy): Eukaryota > Metazoa > Chordata > Actinopteri > Gadiformes > Gaidropsaridae > Enchelyopus > Enchelyopus cimbrius. Next base: position 12,325 of record JAOPJJ010106305.1, read on the forward strand.
ATTGGCAAGTCACATACACAACAGAAAGATGGTTTATCGAGGCGCAGCCATACAACTCACTGATGAGATCATGAGCAACTGGGAGGGACGAGTATGGTACGTCAGCCATTTGGTGGTACCACACCCTCATTCAGTAACAACTGAAGTGTGACTCGTTTGGAACAGCAGCCAGATGTTCAGGGGACTGAGCATGAATGATATTCTGCTGAAGGGGCCAAATGTTCTCAGCTCAATCAGGTCTGTCCTATAGAGATTCAGAAAAGGTGTGTATGTACTTAAGACGGTCAAATCTCTCGACTTCCAAATATCTAGACAACAATTGGGGGCTCGTCCGGGATCCAGGAGATTGATGAAGACCGACGGGCCGGTCGGCCCGACCAAATAGATCATCGTGAACGACGAATCGGCCGACTTGCAATATCCCGCGCGCTGAATTGAGGTAAGCAGTTATCCTTATCTCCATATGAAAATGAGATAAAAAA
>JAOPJJ010106405.1:0-12751 GCA_027122795.1 Enchelyopus cimbrius
AAAATGTTTTGGGGCATCACTTTTCGAACCTCAAAATCTTTTTCATCTGCCCCCACACAGATTTGGCGACGCTCATGTGTGATGCTGTGTGATTTGTTGTCATGTTCATAGGCCCCCTGTCACGTTGTTGACCATCCTCAGATTTATCTTCATGGGACGGTGGACAGGACGGGGAGGGGGGGTGCCGGGTCTCGCTGCTGTCATTACAAACGTAATAAGAGCGCGAGTGAGATGGATGAGGGAAACTGACGCATCAACTGCTCCTCTAATGAACTCCTGTCCTGCGATGGCGCTGCATGGGACAACGCTCTCCCATCCTTCCATCCTCTGGTTGTTCTCTGTTGCCTCGCCGCCGCCTGATAATGAACAGCCTTGTGGGAACCAATTACACCCAAGGCCGCATTAGGAGCCCTGTGGAACCCCAGCCTCGCCTTGCACCTCATCACCCGTCCTCATCACACACGGCCCCCCCCCGGCCGGCCATGGCCTTCACTTGATTGAATTTTGAACTGTAGCCCTCAACTGTCCTCTCCCGCGCCCCCACCCCATATCAAACACACACACACACAACGATGTACACAAAAACACAGACGCACACACACATACATACTCTCTCCCACGTTACCTGGCACAAGCGCCAAACCCCAGCGTTAAAACCTCTTCACGTTCTCAAACCGGAGGCACGACGCAGAGTTCTGGCATTGAACTGACCCCCACTCTCGTCTGATGGTGGGCTTTTAAAAGCGCGCAGTGGAGGTGCAGAATATGTGCTGAGCGTAGCGCCTGTGAGGGCGTCTCACATGTCCACCTCATGGCCGCCGCTCTCGTACTGCGGCGCGTCCTCGCATCATGTGTTTGGCGTTTGGCCATTGTGCACGAAGAAGCCTCTCCGACGAGTGGACCGTGACCTTGTTTTTTTTCAATCAAAACAGAATAAACATTGTGAATTCACTTGATGTAGAAAGAGGCCGGCGCCGGGTCAACGCTGGGTTCACATTTAGTGTTGTGCCCTTTGTTGCTTTGTGACATTTCTTCTTCTCTCCTGCTAAAAAAGTACTGACTGAGTATTTGAGGTGAAATGTTGAACAAAACGAGGTACAGACCGCTAACTTCTCCATATCAATGTCAAATATGTATGTGGAATATATTACATACATTATTAATCTGGCAATATGAGGATGAATGTGTCACAAATTCACTGTGCCATAAAACATAATATTCATTGCCTTTGTGCACTCTGGGGGGGGATTTATGAAGGTGAAAGACATTGAAATGTAGCACTGCTTTGACTCTCCTTTAATGTTGATAACGGTCACCAGACACCACCCGATACACAACACGCCGCGTGCATTTCAGCTGTTATTAAAAACACATTTATGATTTAAGAAAAATAAATCAAGTAAGGTCAACAGTTCCACGTCTAAAAATGTTTTGTACAACTTACTTGTAAAAGGAAAAAAGCTTCCATCTTTATTTCCGAACGACCTGGTATTAAAGAGTTAACGACGTGCCGCCGTTCCCAGACTTCCTCTTTTTACGTTGCTGTGAGGCGTGCATGTGCGTGGCCACGCCCGGAGGCCTCGCTCCAGTGCGACCACGGTCGTCCTCTGACCACCTGGAAGCCCCTCCTCATTGCAGAGCATGGAAACACCCGGAACATTAATAACAATTATTGGTGTTCCTTAGGTTCCTGAGACACCTTAAGTGTTGGGTATTGACTGTGCAATGCTGGGAAGAATGTTGCCTATTGATTTGGCCCAGGAAGAAAGCAATGGTGTCCTTTTCCTGTAAGGATGGGATTAATCCTTCCAGAGAGAGGCCACTGTCCTCCACCTCACCACAAACAAAGTGTTGCTGGGAGCTCATTGCGACTGGTTACGGTTACACCGAGAGGTGGAACACAACTTTGGGACACAGCAGGAAAACACAGGAATCACACTTTCTTCAGCTAGAGGACAGGGCGACGGCTTGCTGTTAGCAGCAGAGCAGTCAATTACTCCAATTTCACTACAAGGGAAAACATTCTCCCTATGTTACGCGTCCATCAATAGTTCCATTGCATATTTTTTTAAGGGCTACCACTCTCATGATTGTTTATAATTTTCTTTTTTTTAAAGCCAGCGAAAGCTGTGTTCATCACACCCAGTAAAGCCCATCGTACCTCAACTGTTGAAGCCAGGGAGTTTCAGAGCATTGCGGCATCCAGTAATACTTCTTCCAGTGTCATGTGCTTATGTCTTTTGCCAAACCCCAATCAAAGAACGGTCCGTATCTCAGCCTAGGGGGGTCCAATCCTGCTGGTTTCAACGTTGCTAAACTCCAGGGGCCCTGCCGGAAGCTTGGTGCAAATATGGGAGGTTTTTATTTTTTAGCCCGGAACTAAAAAACCCTGTGGTAATTTTTTGCCAAACCCCAATCAAAGAACGGTCCGCATCTCAGCCTAGGGGGGTCCGATCACGCTAGTTTCAATGCTGCTACACTCCAGGGGCCCTGCCGAAAGTGTAGTGCGTATATGGGAGGTTTTTATTTTTTTGCCCGAAACAAAAAACACAAAAAACCCTGTCGTCTTTTTTTTGCCTTATCAAAGAACGGTCCATATCTCAGCCTAGGGGGGTCTGTTCCCGCTGGTTTCAATGTTGCTGAACTCCAGGGGCCCTGCCGGAAGCTTGGTGCGGATATGGGAGGTTTTTATTTGTTTGCCCGAAACCAAAAAACACAAAGGGGTTCCAGTGTCATCTTTTTTTTTGCCAAACCCTAATCAAAGAACGGTCCGTATCTCAGCCTAGGAGGGAGATTGTAGATGGTACCAGTCATGACAGTGTGATTCAAAGGGAAGCACTCGCACTAGCCTCCAGCGCGTATTCGAGGGGGCGTGCACTGGAGCGCCGTTTTGGGAGGAGGAGGAGGGGGGAGGGAGGCAAAGGAGCAGGGTCGCCCCCCCTAGTGCGTCGCCCCTATGCGCTGCAATATACTGTAGTGCCTACCCACTTTTTGCGCAATAAAGCCCACCTCATGGAGAGTAGAAACAAAGAACAAAGGAAAACTTACACACACGCACATTAGCATGCACACACACACATGCACTCACCTCATCCTGGCGGTCAGGTCGGATTGTCCTTCCTGCTCCACCAACACGACTAGAGCACATGGACAAGAAATCGTTGTTCAGAGCCCATCAGTCAAAGCCAGATAAAGTAAAAATATATGACTCAAGTGAATAGGCCTACTGCTGATTCTGCCAGTGTTTTTAAAATACTCATACATATGTAAGTATGTGTATATCAAATATATAAATAGCATTTCTTTGTAAATCGGTCGATTTTCCTACATCGGTTACATAAACCTTTGTGACTCGCCGCGACAACGGAAACGTGGTGAATCATTCACCGAGCGACATGCTAATTCCCGTGGAATGCTAACCTGCCCTGCCGAGTCCGTCGCCGGCCTTCCGCTCACGTCCAAATCACTCATAAGCTTCTCGCCGACCGCGACGGTTCAGTGTGGCCGACGGGCTCCGGGCCTCCCTGGCTGCATCCTGAACAAACTGTCCTGCGGTGAGGGTAGTGCCCGTTGTCAGGGTAAGACGGGCCCGCCAACGCTGGATCATCTCTACATAACACGGATCATCAGCCGGGGGAAACAATGGGAATAATTATCACCGTGGCCACGTTTGTCGTCACTTTTTCCGGTCACACAGGAATAGACGGGAGCTGGGGGGAGGGGGTGGGGAAATGAGCTCATCAAACGCCGCTCGGGAAGAGGAAGGAAAGTGCGCCGTGAACGAACGGAGTCAATCATTTTAATGTGCGCCGGGAGCCCTGAGGAGAATACATAAGCCATCGCCTCATCATGCAGCAGGAACAAATGAGCTCAGCACGCAATTAGACCGGGTCACATTCTGCTGCCGGAGAACCCGAACCCAGGCTCTGCTAATGAGGTGTGTGAGGGCATGGAGAGAGAGTGAGAGAGAGAGAGGCAGAGAATCAGAGAGAGAGAATGAGAAAGAGACAGAGAGAGGAGAGGGGGAGAGAGAAAGAGAGGCAGAGAGAGAGAGGGAGAGAGAGAGACACAGAGAGAGAGGGAGATGCAAAGAGAGGGGGAGAGACAAACGGAGAAAGTAAGAGGCATTAAGAGACAGCTAGAGAGCGAACGAGACAGAGATATGGATATGGAGAGAGAGAAGGGAGCACAGAGAGAGGGAGAGACAGGGAGGAAGGGAACACAAGCTCAGATGACTGATCACCTCTCGGTCCGTTGACAGCGAGGACACACAGACAGAAACGGAGAGAAGATAAGAGCTAGAGTGGCGACTCACAAAAAATAGTAGACGGACTCCTGGCGGCCCATTTTGGCATTTGAGTAGCGAGCGTTCGAGGCGGCGGTGGGGGGATGGACAGGTTAAACAGCTGCAGAGACAAAGAGGGGAGAGGAGCATGTGGGGGGGGGGCTACGTCTTGGGCTTTCAGCCGGTGACACCCGGTCATTAAATATTCACCCATCACGTCAGAGCGGCCCGCAGCGCTGCTGGACCTGAGCTCTTCTGCCTCAGTGCATTAAAAGGTCCGGGCGGAGGTATAGACTGGATACCAGGATGGGAAGACCGCCCATGGGGGGGGGGGGGGGGGCTGAGGCATCCCAGCATCTTGCCGACAGCCATCTGCTGGGAGGACCCCCTCGTCCCCAGAACTGTTCAGGACTTCATCCCTTCTGCCCGGAGCGGCAGACAGGAGGAATATCTCAACAGGGTAAACATTTTCTGTCTGTAAACGCAGAGAGTTTATGGAGGAAGCATCTCAGAGCCAGCACGCCGGCGAGCGTGACATGGCTGTAAAGTGGCGCGGTGACACACCGCCGTGGCGGCGGAGACACACGGCGGCGATGGGCCGACGTCCCGTCAAATCCATGGGATCACACCGACGGCGGGAAAACGAGATGAGACGAACGGTGGAGGAAGGCCTGGAGAGACGGGCCGGGCCACCGTCTTCCTCTGAATCCCCCCCTAAATGCTGCCACCCCCCGCCATCTGGGCATCTTATCAGCCCCCCCCTCTTTGGAACGCCATGAATAAAAAAAGGATAGACGCCGGCAAACGCCAGCTCCTCTTTGTCTCCATCTATTTATTTGTTGCGGTTCTCCCTGGGCTCTGGACTGCTGCTGTTCCCACCCCCCGCCCCCCCGCAGTCTCTCGGCTGGAGGTCCGGGGAACATTAAGCCCACCACTCCCTCTAATGGCTCAGGGCCGGAGGCGTCTGTCTCGCTCTGCTCGGAGGTCGCAGAGACATATAAACAAATAAACCCAGAGAAGTAAGTGGCAGTGTGGCCCATCATCCAGTACTACCACACACACACGCGCTCACACACGTGCTCACACACACGCTCACACACCCACTCACACAGACATGTGCTAACACACCCACACATACGCACACACGCGATCACGCTCACACACACACACACGCACGCACGCACGGCTGTAGTGCAGCATGCGTGACGACAACAGCACTCCGTCACACAGAGTATCGCCAAACTCAATCCACTTCCAGCAAACACGATTGATTTCTGGATGTTGTAATTCTAATCTGTGATCCGGGCTCGGATCAGTCTGAAAGGGGGGGGGGGCTCTGAGGGTGACGCACGGGCCGGCCGGGGGCTGAGGAAGAGGAGGAGGCCGGTGGGGAAGCTCAGAGCAAACAGGATGAGGATGAAGGGGCTCTCGGCAGCACAAGCTCTTCATCAGCACAGTCAACACGGAGCCCTGATTGGGTTCACATCCCTCCCTCCCTCCGCCTTGCGCCACCTCCCGTCTCCCTCACACCGGTGTGAACAAACATCTAGAGCTCCCGCTGAGGAGAGGAGATACGAGATCACCCCCACCCAGCCCTGCAGCACTGCCTCTCAGCCGCAAACACCCCATCCTGAGAGCCGCACATCTAAAATTCATATTCAATCTGGAGAAAGATGCTGAAGAATCCCCACGGTAACCGGGCGGGGGTGGGGAGGGGGCGTCTGGCGTGCTGGTGGCAGAGAGCCGCAACTTAGATCTGTCCGTCTTCCTGTCTCCTATCTGTCCAGCTGTCCCTATCAATTGGGTAGGTGGGTATTTTGCAAGTTTCCAAACCAATATAACAAGCGGAGGAGCTGCAATAAGCCAATGACACCCTCCCCCCCCACCTTCACATCAAGGGTATCTCAGAGGTCATGAAGAGGTCACCAGAGGTGTGTTGTGATGTTGAGAGCATTGCAGTGTGTGTGTGTGTGTGTGTTTGGATGTGTGCGTGGGGGGGTTTCACTCATTACGGATGTGTCTCTTAGATGACCTATCGGAAAAAACTAAAACAAAAAAACACTTAAGCTCCGGCTGGACTCACAGACACCGGTCCATTGCTGCCCTGGTCTCTGGAGCAAGGCAGCGAAAACACAGGAAACATGTTATGAAGCTGTTCCTCTCTGGTCACAGGAGAGTGTCTCTCTGTGCCTCTGCTTTAGTCTCAGTCTGAACATGTGACGGATAAATGGTATTCTGATGCCAGCTGGGTGGAAGAGTCCGTCTGGGCAAGCGACCGGAGGAGAACGACTCCATTAACGATGAAGCACTTCATCGTGCAGCACTTTCCAAAACAGAGGGTCTGGAGAGTGCCGTGCACACTCTGACCTCAATAAAAGTAGCAGGCGGCGCTACGGCCTTGAGACATTATTAATATCATAATGCTTCTCTCTGGGTTGTAGCGCTGATCGTTTATTAAATACAGTTTGCGGTTCGACTTCTTTAACAGTTCTGTTATTTTGGACAAGCATATTTCAAGCAATTTGAACATTTTGGGCCAGATTGGGCAATCACATTTGATAACACACACTTTTTGGCCTGTTTAATGTGCAACTCTTTAAAACCACATACATTAAGCCAGGGGTCGGCAACCCACGGCTCCGGAGCCGCATAAGGCTCTTTGATCCCTCTGATGCGGCTCAGCTTTTGAAAATAATGAGTATTTAATTCAAATGTATTTGATTTTAGTTCGTTCATTTTCAAACGAACTAATACATTCGTATTAGTTCGTTTGAACTAAACGAACTAATACGCTTGTTTAGTTCAAACAAACTAATACGAACGTATTAGTTTGTTTGAAAATGAACTAATACGAACGTATTAGTTTGTTAGAAAATATACTAATACGTTCATTTTCAAACCAACACTGCCACGCCCCCTTTACCAAACTAAAATCAGTATCTAATATCGTAGTTTAGCTTTAACAAAGTTTTTGTTACGGTTTCGAACCCCCCACGGGATTCGAAACCTACCACCTCCACGTTCTGCGCCTGGAGTTTCTGTGCGCCATCTTCACTCCACCTCCTAGGGACAGTTGTTTTTTCCCCCCTGGTGATGAGCGGACTGGACTTTGGCACTGCATACCTGTTCCCAGTTTCCCAATCAACACCAGTCTTCAAGAGCCCTGCTTTCCAGCAGCTCCTCGCCAGATTATCCTTGGGAATTACCTGGCGAGTATCAGTCTAGCTAAAATCCTACATCATTGCTGTTTGTACTTTATAGAGCTTTTTGTTTGCAGTCCTTTTGATAGCCTTTTTTCTGTCACTCTCCAGATCCGCAGTGCCACTACCCGCCACCATTGGACCTGGATCGTTTTGTTTGGCTACCGACCATGCTTGGACTCTGACTACCCTTTTTTGGATTTATTTTGAGAATAAAACGGCTTGCAAGTCCTCAACCGTTTTCCTGTCTCCTGAGTGGTTGCATTTGGGTTCAACACAACGCAGTCCTAACAGTTTTATTTGAATTGCAAATTTTCCCTCCTAATTTAAGCTCTTAATTTAAATAGCTTGACATGCTTGTTATTATGTAAATAAAATGTACATAGGCCTATGTACATTATATTTTGTACACATACATATGTACATATGTACACACATACATATGTATGTACATACATAAACAAACATATTATAGTTTGTCATTTCATTTTAAATTTCAAAAGGGTTTTGTGGCTCCCAGGGTTTTTTTTACTGTGTGAAACGGGTCCAAATGGCTCTTTGAGTGGTAAAGATTGCCGACCCCTGCCTTAAGCCATGCAATGAGTTAAATCAGTGATGGTGGACACATTAAATACCTCCAAATTGTCTTTTATTTACAATACAAAAAGGTAAACTCCACCACAGGAAAAAATAACAAATAAAAAACACAATTCATCCTATTGGGTGTACCTATGTGTTTCTGGAAGAAAAGAGAAAGGATAGAGATAAGACCTAATGGATCAGTTGCTAACTCTACCAAGAGTAGTACCCAATACATGTTACCCAGTCAAAAATGATTAATTTACCTCAACTCCTAAATGAACTTTGAACTCCTAGTAAGCCTATGTATGTTTGAGAGAGAGAGAGAGAGAGAGAGAGAGAGAGAGAGACAGAGATTATGTTTTATAGATGATGCAGCAAAAAAAGTATGCAAATAAGATGCAGTGTTGGAGAGAGAGGGAGAGATATAATTATTGGTCAATCGTCAAAATAAAAATAGCAGTGGGATAATGACACATGAATGAGGGAGAGAGAAAGAGAATTAATAGACTAAAGAATGTCTGTGAACTGCTTGGTTCAATCCTTAAAAAATAAGACATCATCCTGTGTGTGTGACAGATAGAAAGAGAATGAGAGGATCATCTGCAGTGTTGGGAAAGTTCACATTCTACATGAACTAGTTCAAAGTTCAGTTCACACATTTGAAAATGAACTAGTTCAGTTCATAGTTCATAATCCAACATTTTGAACTAAGTTCAAAGTTCCAGTTCTTCTGCAAGTGAAGACATCCCCTAAATAGCTTCTAACTCCTATAATAACTCCTATAACATGTAATACCTCCTATAAAAAACAAGTGAAGGCATCCTGAGAGAGAGAGAATAGTCAGTCAACCACACAAATTATCAGTTGTCATCATAAGTAGTTCTATTCAGATTTCCAGATTAAGGTAGCATTGGACTACTGTCTCACTGTATTACCTTACAACAGCAGCTTTCTCATTAATTCACTTTTCTCAGCCACCTTATCTATGACTGTGTCTGTGTCCAATGCCATGAGGATGTCTTTCTAAGTGGGAATCAACATGTCCGAAAAGCGCCGTAGAAGGAAACGGCAGCAGTAAACAAAAACCTGGTTTTTGAGGATTTTTGACGGCGCCGGGGTCAAGGAAAAGGTGAAAAAAAGAAAGTAAATCAAATGCACCGAAAGCAGCAGGATATTAACTAGGGGGGTAACTACCAGGTCCTGCAACCAAAAACCAGAGCCCAAAAGCACCCTAGGGGGAAACGGCAGCAGTAAACAAAAAACTGTTTTTTGAGGCTTATTGGTAGCGCCGGGGTCAAGAAAAAGGTGAAAAAATGAAAGTCAATAAAATGCTTCGAAAGCACCAGGATATTAACTAGGGGGGTCCTACCAGGTCCTGCAACCAAAAACCGGAGCCCGAAAGCCCAAAACAGGTTTTTGAGGCCTTTTGACTCAATGCCTCAAGCTTGCTTGCTGACAGGATGCTCTTAAGTCTGCTTTTGATGTACTTGAGGGTAGGGAAACTAACTTGGCCATAGAGCCTTAGCCAGGTATATTGTTTTGACGTTTTATCATTTCATCAGATATACCAAATGGGTTGGGTTGCTTTAGCCTGCTCATTACAAGTGTTCTGAAAGCGGTCCAGCTCACCGCAGGTTTTACTCTATGTCCCTGTTCAATTTCCCTGCTACCACTACCACCACCACTGTCATCAGCTATGGGAGCTGATGACGGCAAACATATGAGACACATAAGAGCAAGCTCCTTCTTTTCACGCAGTTTCCTTTCCGTTTTCTCTCCATGTTCAAAGATCCTAACAGGTTACCTGTGCATCGAGTCAAATGGAGGTGTTTTGTGATATCATTGGGCGAGCTGGTGAATTGAATTGAAAATGAATTTTTTTTGCCGATTGCATTATGCAGGCAGGTCCAACGCGAAAGGGGTTGGTGTTTAACAATAGAATTGGGCCACACACTCTCAATCGGGCCGCTGATAAAATGGTTTACGGGGCCGGTCAGACCGACATAAAAAAAGTGTTGGGACTGTCGGCCCAAAAAGCACGTCGACCCACCATTTCCCCAGTGTCCCCGTACGCCAGTCCGCCCTTGAGGACAGGTGAATGTTTGTGTGTGTGTGTGGGGGGCTAGCTTGTTCTGGCCAAGTGGTCTCTGGGCGCGTCGTTTAGTTCTCCAGCTCATCAGCAGATCTCTCACAGTCAATCAGGTCAGGGCTTCCTGACTGGGCCGCCCTTTAGCAGCACGGCGTCTGAGTGGTCTTCAAGACGCCGCTCTCAGATCGCCTGCACGTTGCTTCGCCCCGGAGAAGTTAGCAATAAAGTTACGGTCCGTGGTAGCTGGCGGTCTGGAGTCCTGAGCACGAGTCCAGGCCTCGGAACATGAGCCTCATGAGACCGTTCAGATGGTCAGGCTTGCAATTCCCATCATGCCCATCAGCACAGCCTTGGCTAGGAAGTCATTGATTTCCGTATATGGGCGTGCCTAAAAAAATATACAGATAAAAGTTTCCGTGCAAACGTTTCTCTTTTAAAATCGGTTCCCTGACTATCTCACAAACCGTTCCGATCGCTCCATCAAGTCTTCCAGTTTTCTTAGGCGGCGTCATTGTTTTGAAAGTCCATCGTGCAACTCCCTCGAGCCATGACTGGTCCGATCGTTCCTCAACGCTCGGGAAAAGGCTTTCACTGGGCCGGAGGACAGACCGCTCTGCAGAGAGACACGAGACTCGAACTGGCGTGATCCGGGTGGTCTCCTGAGGCCATCCATACGCGGTGTGTTTGTGTCGTGGGTGTCTGTCTGTAGGGTGTTTTTGTATGGCACCCTCTACACACGGTGCTCCCATGACATGCCATAAACACGCCAGTGGCTGCGTTTCCGCGGGACATGTTTGGCGGTGGAGGCAGATTTTGCCGTTTCAGCTGCTCAGAAAATATGGAGATAAATGTTGGGCATATTCTCAAAGCCAGCGTTGTGCTTGTTAAAGTCATGACATTGAAGAGAACTGGAACAATTTTCATTGGAACGATTCCACAAATATTAACATTGCTGAACTAAGGAGTCAAACTAGACAATAACATGCTCGTTCGAATGTCACTTTTATACATAAGCTGGTGGCAATAACACTACATTCGTATAAAGAATGAACCAATGCCCTTTTTCTATCAAAAAAACACACAGATCACTTTTTATGTTTTCATCATTAAGCCCAGTGTTTCCCCTATATGCATTCAGCGCCACTGCCCCCAAAAAAATGTATATCTACATATTTTTCTTTCAAGTTCAAGGCAAATTTGCACAATGGTTTGGTCTCATTGCACTGGCATTTGCAAGTAAATATTTTGGCGTGCGAACGAGGAAAACGGAACAGAAGCACGTGTGCAAGTGACTTCTCCTCCGTTTCCAAACTGCAAGCAACGCGATCGAATGCGTGCGACAAAATCAGTCACATTACCTTATGTTCTATTGGACTGTCCTAACTGAATGCGATTGAGACTCAGTGTGACCGAATGCGATGCAATGCGACTTCTTTAAAGCCTTTTTGTCCCTCTGTCCGTTTCTATTTTAGTTGCGTTGATCAACATGGATTCGCTCAGATCTTGAAGGAACAGCTGATAGACACGCGACCATACATGACGTAACAAAGATTTAACAGATTTAATGTGGAAACGGAACATTCAGCGTGACGCGGAAGGTTGCATAGTCGCTTGCAGTTAGGACACGGTGTAATAACCCTGCGGTCACACGGACGTCGTCAAGGCGATTTGATCACTTGCCGTTTGTCGCCTGGTGGGCGTTCCAGGGGTGTGCCTCACACTTCTGTAGCGATAGTCATACAAACCTGTTAGCTCGAAACAATTGACGTTAAAAGCATATCAAGTCATAACATTTACGTTTTCTGGTTTAACAGTATTTATTGCTTGATAGAATTTGAAGGAAATATCAGGGGAAAGCCAAACTTGTGAGATATATCCATAAATCCTGTGTCTCTTCAATGTTGTCCGCCATGTTAAATTTTTCTGAACTTGCGCGACCGCCACGCCTCCTTCCCTCGGATTGGCTATTAGAAAAAAACGCCTGGCTTTGTCGCCCAACATTTGCATAGAATAGGAAGCTTTCCTATTTTTCCCCCCGCCTATCTGGCAACATGTAGCACGCTCGCCTGCATTTGTCGCCCGTCGCCGACTGTCATTAAAAATGAATGGTAGCTTGTCGCCACGCGAGGCGTTTTTGTCGTCAGTGTGACCTCAGGGTAAGGCAGCCCACTTAATGAGGACAGCGGCGCACTGACGCAGACCATGAATAGCAAAATGTATCAAACATCAGCCGCCAAAACAACGTTCTGAAATGTATATCAAATATCAAAGCACCGCGAAAAGCTCTAAAACTTTTGAAAGCTAAAACAATCTCTCCTGAGACGTCAAAATATACTAAAAGGCAAAGATGCACAGTATAACTGCGTTTTTTAAACATAATTATGGTAAAACGAAAAGAAAGAATGAGGAAGAATCGTCAGGAAGGTTAGAATGGAGAAAGTGAATACTGTAAATGTAGTCGATAAAGTGTAAAAATTCAACCCTGACTGATTGAGGGATTTCGGGTGGCTGGACTACAACGCTACGATCATGAAGATGTTCTGTACATTGTGCAGGGCTGCCCCATCGTCACTGGCAGGCTCCTCTCTGTTCGTT
>JAOPJJ010106441.1:0-12738 GCA_027122795.1 Enchelyopus cimbrius
GGAGGGAGGGAGGGAGGGAGGAGAGAGAGAGCATGGGAGAGAGGGATGGAAGAGGAGGGGTTGAAAGAAGGAGGGATCGGGAGCAACAGTATGTCAGGGAGGGAGGGAGAGAGGGAAACGGTGTGTATCAGAGCGAGAGAGAGGGAGCGAGAGAGACAGAGAAGTGTGTGTCTGAGAGAGAGAGAGAGAGAGGCTCTATTATTGGCTTGTTGCCTGGTCCATCCTTCCCTCTTATCACTATTGTAGGGTTGTATACACACACAGATGACAGAAGGTCTAGCTCTTCACCTGTTCTGTTCATTCTGTGCCCCTTCAGCAGCAATGGCTCAACTCACAGAGCCACTCCCCTGCGTTGTGATTGGTCCTGCAGGGAGCTGGAGGCGGAGCTCGGGGTTGTGTGGGAGGCGGCCACCAGGGAGGAGCAGGGGATGAGGGAGACGCTTCTGAACAGCCCCCCCGGGCGGGGCCTCCGGGGTCCCGGCCCCCTGCACAGAACCCCCACCCCCGACTGGCTCTCGTCGAAGCCCTCAGAACGGCCAGCGCTGGACGGAGCCCGCCGCCGCTTGGAGGATGAGATGGAGAAGCTTGGGCTGGACTTCTGCTCCTGAGGCGCCCAGGCCACAGTATGACACTGAACACACTGAACACAAACCACTAAACCATAACCACTGAACACCACCCAATCCACATTTGTTACTGCCCGAATAATGCGTCATTTAAGTCGTGCCTTTTTATGTGAGCATTTGGATCTAACTAGGCCACGCTCCCGCACTGCAGGTGTAACCTGCGCTGAGGTGATCTCAAATTGTCGCCTGGACTACAACTCCAACACTGCAGATTGTAACTGCTTTCAAATTGTCCACTGGACCAGCGATCCCCAACCACCGCTCCTCACCGCGCCGTCGGCTACGACAGGATTAAACAAAATAACAAAAATAAATGCAAAATGCAAAAAATACTTTGCAGTGCCGTCCTTCTTTCACATGCCATACGTCTATGCAGTTCGTTCTCTACAAATCCCCCCTAGTGGCAGTTATTGCTGTTAGATATTGTGTTCTGAACTACATTGAAGAGCATCTGCCTGTGTGTGTGTGTGTGTGTGTGTGTGTGTGTGTGTGTGCGTGCGTGTGTGTTGCCATAGCGATCCCTCTGCTGGTGCTGAGGCAGCAGTGCAGCTCACGCTGGTCGCTCTGCAGCCCAGTGTGCTAGCAGTCAGGAGGGCATCAGCAGTCGTTCAGCTGACCTGCATCAACGGAGAAGTTCACAGAGAACTAAATCCCTAAATGCCCGTCCAATCTTTTCCAGATCACGGACTCAGAGCAGTACTGTACTGTGTGGTTACTATATGACAACAATTAGGGTTACTATGGAAACATGGATCAACATGAGTTACTGCAGTAAATAAGCATTATTATATAGCATTACCATAGAGCTTAGTGTCATGGAGTTAGGATAACCCGCTTACACGAGGGTCCTAAGTTTACATGAGGTACACAAGTTAACAAGTGAACTAACGTTAACTTGTGTTATAATTCCATCGGCTTCTCCGACTATCTGCTGTCTGCGGAGGGATGGATGATACGGATGGATAGAAGGATGGATGGATAATAAGGATGGATAGAAGGATGGATGGACGATAAGGATGGATAGAAGGATGGATGGATGATAAGGATGGATAGAAGGATGGATGGACGCATTCCATTTGTCTGGGACCTTCCGACTTCCCAGTCGGGTTCAATCCCCGGTGCAAACTTATAATTCTTTCTTCACCAAGTGAAGTCCAGGGTCAAGTATGAGTTTCGAACATCTGTCAGCACATCGGTGGCGCAATGGTTCTAGTTGTTGGTTAACACTCTGTACGTCTCGGATTCGAGGCCCCACTCACATGGTCATTGGGAACGGTCCCCCGCAAAAGGGTTCCAACGTCTGCAGAACCCCCCTGTCCCCCCCCCCCTATCCAGGGGGCGGGGGTGTTGGGTAAAGTGAATAAAGGGGGGGGTTATGGCCCAAAGGTCAAGATTGACCAGGTGTGTGTGTGTGTGTGTGTGTGTGTGTGTGTGTGTGTGTGTGTGTGTGTGTGTGTGTGTGTGTGTGTGTGTGTTACACATTTAATGAAGTTGGTTACTTCCCCCATAAATTAAGCACTCAGGGACCCTGGGGGAGCTGTGGTGCGAATATGGGAGTGTTTTTGCCTGAACAAAATACTTTTGGGGGGCCAAAATCCAAGCAAAGATGGGTGCGTAACTCAGGCCAGGGAGGTCCAATTCCTCCGTGGTTGATGGTTTTTTTTTTGGCCCGAAAAAAAAGAGGTAAGGCTCTACCTCTTTTTTGGGCCAAAAACCAAACTACTTAATTAAGAAACTAGTTACTTAATTAAGTAGGGGGGAGGGGAAGTAACTAACTTCATTAAGTTTGTAAGTTACTTACATAGCAAAGGGTTAGTGAAGAAATAATTATATGTTCGAGAGTGGGGACCCGAACCTGAGACGTACAGAATGTTAACCGACAACTCTCACCACTGCGCCACCGGGACGTCTGCTTTTAAGATTCCGGAACTCATACCTGACCTTGGTGAAGAAAGAATTATAAGTTTGCACCGGGGACTCAGCACTCTGAGGTGCCAGCGTGCAGCACTCTCTGCCTGCCCAATAGAAGGATGGATAATAAGGATGGATAATGAGGATGGACAGATCGAGTAATTGACTGAATGACAACAGAACAAGAACAACAACAAATACATGTTTTGCAGGTGAAGAGACGAGTCTCTCCCGCGTTTATTTCAGTGTAAATATTGAATATCCTGAGGAATATTTGGGGATTATTTCAGTTTACTTCACTCTCGATTAAGGTAGTTAATCAGACACTCCTGCAGAAGAAGTTCTTCCGCTCCATGCAGTTTCTGGCCTGGAGGACCTCTGACTGCTGAGACACGGCACCACACAGGTTGTCCTGGCGTGGACAGACAGGCAGACTTTCGGGGACCCCCTGACCTCCGTCACTCACCCAGAACCACCTGCCAGCCAGGTACCGCAGGCCCGCCCAGACCTGGGAAGACAAGACCACCACAAAGTCAAACACACCAGGGGCGACAAGACCACCACCACCTCAACACACCAGGGGAGACAAGACCCTTACCTCCATGGTGGTGCCCGTCTGGGCCTTTTCAGAGGCAAACAGGTGATCGTCCGCAGTGGCAAAGGTGGCCAGGTCATAGGTCAAATTGATGATTTGCAGCCGCCTGCAGTGCTGGTAGGCCTCCTCCCACGTCTTCTCTTTCTTGATCAGAATCAGGTTCCCAGAGGAACAGTAGAATGGTTTTTTCGAAATGCAATCTTTACTTTTCCATCCCTCAATATTCCAGACACCACACGCTCTGCCGTCGACGGGTTCACCTGTAAACCAAAAGAAGGCTTTACCGACACGAATGAAAAAACGTCTGTATCTGCTCTTTTGTTTGTGATCAATTATCAAAATGCTCCGTCCTGGAACTACAGACTGTTCTGTTATTCACCAGATTGTGAATAACAGAACTCCCAATAACAGATTGACCATCTTGTCCAGCATTCCATTTCCTCACCGGCCAACCAGTGGATGTAGCTGAGCGGCTCCCCGCCGATCCACCCCCAGCTGCCCTTCCGCAGGTGAAGGCCTATCCAGGCTTCTTTCCCTTTGAGCGCGGCGTCCTGGAGCGCATTCCTGATAATGACTGGGCCATTATGATACAGACTGCAGTGTTCCATGGCGTCTGCCCATCCAAGTTTCAAATCAACGAAGACGTATTCACTCGCTCTGAGGTCGGAAGACACCAGGTGAATTGACAGACTGAGTAGGACCAGGAGGAAGACACGGCGCAGGTCTGTATCCACATCTTCCTCAGAGGGAAAGAACAGATGAACATGAATTGCTTGCAGTAACGGGTAGATATACAGTGGATGGGTATTGATTTAGCTATCAGATTAATCCAGTATTAGAAAATGAGTACTATATTCGAACAGTGTGAAGGGATATTACCACATTAGTACTGGAGCAGTACTCACCCAGGATGAAAGAAGCGGGATTACTTCATCAGAACCAAAGCTGTACTCACCCATAATGCGATGAGTCGGCCGGAACTGCATGGTGACAGCAGACGTCTGATGCGGAACACGAGCATCAGACGCACAGCCTGCCAGACTACATTTAAACTCTTTTTCCATCGATCCCTCAGCGCACCACCTGACACGACGCCCCGTTCAGCTGACCAATGAGAACACAGAATAATGACAAACACCACGGCCGCAATAAGCTGCCATCTGCGCCCTGATGACACATGTAAATCTGAGGTTCATTCGATGTCTGTCTCAAAAGACTGACCGAGATTTGAATTGTTCATTTATTTGTACAAATGGTTGCTGAGCAAGTGCAATAAGATATATTGTTCATTTATGTATTATGTTTGGATACACATTCTACACGTGATCCTCAGTGTGTTAGTCCCAGTCCACTGTTTTGGAAGTGTACATTTTGTTGTTTGTATCATCATTTGAAGTTTATAATGAAATCTTACTTTCTAAGACAGATTGATGTCAAACAGGAAGTCCACATTTGGCTACTGTCTGGACCTTAAGCACACATGGAAATAAGAGGTGGATCTTCATTTGATGCACATGTTGTCCTCCGCCAGGCCGGTCAAGATTTGAATTGTTCATTTATCTTTACATTTATATTTTGGAGCATTTACATAACATCTTTTCAGACAAAGCTTCTATTGCAGTATTATTAATCTTCAATCGCAATGGTGTTCGTCATAATCCATACTTCATTGTTCATAATCCATAGCACAGTCAAGAAATAGTGCTATACGGTCATAGTTAAAAATATATACAGAAATGTTTAAATTGCAAGTACTGTATTAGGCATTGTAAAAGTGTGCTCGATCGGATCATGTAAGAAATTGTGATTTACAACTTCCAAAAATACACTCTAAAGGTTCTATATCTTTTAGACATTACAATTTAAATTATTTTCAAGTAGTTTATATGCATACTCTCATGCAATCATTTGCCACAATGCAGTAGTAATGTGACTATATCTCCGCACACAGCGCCGAGGACATTGCATTGCTATCGCGGTGGTGAGGACAAGTTCCCTTTGTTTAATGTCGTGGCGCTTTTTGGCGTGAAGCAGCCATTTCAGTTTGAGGCTTCACCGAACGCTAGCATCGATACAGGACTGCATCTCTGCGCTGACAACAGCGAGATGTTTTGTGTTTCTTGACACAACAGTCTCTCTACTGAATCAGAAAACGGATGGATGTTTTTTCCCCCCCGCGATTGGAGCGTTTATACGAACGGTAGAGATCCAAATATGAACACAAAAGCCCGCAAAAAGTGAGTTTTGCATAATATGTCCCCTTAAATGGGATATGAATTGGCCGTTTTAGGTAATACTGTAATATAGTTATTATGTCATGTATTTATGTGTTGATAAAGTCCATTATTAGAGGAATAGATCGACTAGAGGCTATGCCATAAGCCTCCAGTGGCCGAAGGTGAATCGTTCAATGACAGCAGAATGAACTGAAAGTTCTAGTTGTTCACAAAGGAGTCAAAGAAGGGACTCCTTTTCTGCACACAATGAGCAGAAGATGGTACCACACCCCAACCGTGCGATGAGGGTTACTGCAATCAAATTCTAGACTACAACTCTCACTTTGCATCATGTAACTGCAATCACATATTGTTTTCAAAACTACAACTCCCATACACTGTGTGTGAGTTGTATATGGATGGCTGGATGAAGGGTATATTTGGATGGAGAGAATGATAGATATCAATGGATGGTTGTAATTGACTGACATCAAAGAAATGTTGCAGGTGAACAGAGGACACCATCTCTCTTATGTTTATTTCAGACAACATTCAGTGTACATGTTGAATATGACTAGGATTATTTAATTTTATAAATTCAAGCGAGAATATATGTGTCTCTTAACTCTACACGTACACCCTCTGGCAGAAGAAGTTCTTCCGCTCCATGCAGTTTCTGGTCCTCAAGCCCTCTGACTCCCGAGACACAGCAGAGCAGAAGTTGTCCTGGCGTGGACAGACTGGCAGACTGGCGGGGACCTCCTGATCTCTGTCACTCACCCAGAACCACCGGTGAGCAAGGTACCGCAGGCCTGTCCAGACCTGGGGAGACAAGACCACCACCATTAAACACACCAGGGGAGACAAGACCACCCCCTCAACACACCTGGGGAGACAAGACCACCACCATTAAACACACCAGGGGATACAAGACCACCACCATTAAACACACCAGGGGAGACAAGACCACCCCCTCAACACACCAGGGGAGACAAGACCACCACCATTAAACACACCAGGGGATACAAGACCACCCCCTCAACACACCAGGGGAGACAAGACCACCACCATTCAACACACCAGGGGATACAAGACCACCCCCTCAACACACCTGGGGATACAAGACCACCACCATTAAACACACCACGGGAGACAAGACCACCCCCTCAACACACCTGGGGAGACAAGACCACCACCATTAAACACACCAGGGGAGACAAGACCACCCCCTCAACACACCTGGGGATACAAGACCACCACCATTAAACACACCAGGGGATACAAGACTACCACCATTAAACACACCAGGGGAGACAAGACCACCACCATTAAACACACCACGGGAGACAAGACCACCCCCTCAACACACCTGGGGATACAAGACCACCACCATTAAACACACCAGGGGATACAAGACCACCACCATTAAACACACCAGGGGAGACAAGACCACCCCCTCAACACACAGGAGAAAAGACCACCAAGACCTCTACCTCGGCAGTGGTGGCCCCTTGGGCCTGTTCAAAGGCAAACAGGTGATCGTCCGGCGTGGCCAAGGTGACCAGGCCATAGGGCTTACTGGGATTCAGCCCCCTGCAGTGCCTGTTGGCCTGCTCCCACGTCTTCTCTTCGTCGATCAGAATCAAGTTCTTCGAGAAACAGTAGGAGGATTTCTCCGCATCGCAAGATTCACCTTTCCATCCGTCTGACTTCCAGAGAACACACGGTTTGTCGGGGGGTTCATCTGTAAACCAAAACAAGGCTTTACCGACACAAATGAAGGACTGGGACAAAAAATAACCGCTGTGTGAGACAGATAAAAATGCATATTAAATAATTGTATTAGATAATTGTCATTATCAAAATAGTCCATCCAGGAACTCCCAGATTGCCCATCACCTTTTGGTGGAATACAAACGAGACTTCTTTTGATTTACTCACTGTCCTTCCAGTTGCTGTAGTTGAGGGACCCCGCATTGATCCACGTCCAAATGTCCCCAACTTGTTTGAGCCCTATCCAGCCTTCACCATCTGAAAGCGAGTTGGAGAGCTGACTCCTGATAATTAACGGGCCACCATGATGGCTGGAGCAGTACGATTGGGCAGATCCCCAATTTCTTTGGTTGTCAACGAAGAAAGAACTTTTCTCTCTGAGGTCAGCAGAAACCAGGTGAATTGACAGACTGAGTAGGACCAGGAGGAAGACACGGTGCAGGTCTGTATCCATGTCTTCATCAGAGGGAAACAACAGATTCACATGAATTGCTTGCAGTAATGTATAGATTTAGATATATGTCAGGCAATGCATGGGTATTGATTTAGCTATCGGATACAAGTGACCTGATAAAAAGCCATTTTAGATTACCGCTATTATTTCTCTATTAGGGCTGTGCGATGTAGAATATAAACTATATATCCGAAATTTCTGTGTGAGATGCATACAATTATTAAATCGTAAATATAGGTATTTTATGGTCATTCTGGGTTTTTTCAAGTGACCGAGTGAGTAAGGGAGAGTTAAAACAACAACAACCTTGTATCGCACACCCACCAACCAATCACAGGCGACATCGAGGCGCGGAAGGGAAGTGCAGGAAGATTGTTTCACTTTCGGTATAGCGCTGTCGTGTGCACTCGCTGTGGTGTGGCATGCATTGTAAGCCCATGTAAAAGGCAGCGCGAAGGCAGCAGCACTACAAATATGTTCCATCACCCGAACACGCACCCAGCGCGTCATACTCACAATCGGCGTGACGTCATCAGTGCATTTGAAAGGTTCACGCCCCCTTTTAGGGGAAAACAAACAGCAACGCTGCATCGTTTACATTGTAATAACCTAAGTCTAAGTATTCCTATTGCCTATATTTATCTCCTGTACCTCCGTTATAAAAGGACATGACGGAGATATCTGGCTGATTGATGAGGTCAACAGGCTACTCGACTGAAGCTCACGTAATGCGAGTATCAGAACATCAGTAACGTTAACTTAGCCTCGCTGCTGCCTTGCTTATCGCTATCGGAAGCTAAGTCAGGCTAGTCATAGGACCGGACAGAACAGTGCAACCAGTACTCTAAATATAAAGACATTCACATACATTTAAAAACGAGGTAAACTCATTCACTGGCTTATCTGGTGACTATGAGATACAGTAATTGTCCGGTAAGACACTTCTGGCCACTGGCAGGTTGTTACACCAAAGTGACGGTGGAGAATGAAGGGACATGTTTCTGAATTGATCAAATTAAGTGTTGGGACGCATCTTTCACGCTCTATGGCAGGCAGGGTGGACATATAATGAGTTGACATGTTTAAATGAGTGATGTCTTAAGTTATTCACGCCTGCCGACTGTGTATGCGCGTTGTTTTGTGCCGCTATTTTGTATAGAAGTCAATGGGAAGCTGAGTTTGTTTTCCTCTAAAAAGGGGCGTTGACGAAATGTACAGTGAAGTTCCCGGATGTGCCGCTAGTGCGTATGAAGAGTCTCCTAAACTCTGAACATCATGGCCCCAAGCTCAAACCCCTCCACAAGCCAAACAAATAACCATGGCTGCCTCGTTCTCCAAAGCCACCCCATATGAGAATACGAGTCAGAGATGGAGAGATTGTACGGATGCAATCAGTAACTTCATCGCCCAAGACATATCCCAAGCAGCGTAGTAGAAACACCAGGCTTCCGAAAATGAATAACAACACTCAATCCCAAATATGAGTTGCCAGGTCGCAGACATTTTACAGAAAAGGAAACGCCGAAATGATACACATCTGTCATCTGCAAGGTGCGACATCATTCTCCTCCGCTATCGACTTACGGTCCAGCAGAACAATGCAGCCGTATACGATACGATACGATACGATACGATACGATACGATACAACTTTATTGTCAGTTTGCACTGAAATTTGTTTTGCCTCCATGGCGTCTCCATTCAAGATACACAACAATATATACAATGCAGGACATACAATACAGGACTAGTCACGATAACAGAAAGTACAGAACAAAAACAAATCCTCTGAATTATCTATTTAGGAACAGGACAGACTGATGTACATGTATCTTACATTTTACTGTCCATGAAAACTGATAGTTAAAAAGTCTCCTCTATTGTGAGTCAGGTTTATAGTCAGCTTTATAGCTTGCAGATCTAACTCTATTTTTTTAATAATTTCACAAAAGCACTTTTATTTGCACTTGATTGCTTTGAGTTCTGAGCTGTTCTGATTTATATTACCCCTTTGTTATCGTTTTGAAGATTGTTTTTAACTACCGGTAGTTATTTGTGTAAAATCATTTTAGTTGAAAAAGTAAGATATATATAGGGTGCCTTATCAGAAGATTTCAAAATATCGTCATATATCGTATATCATGAAATGGAGAAAATGTATTGGGATATCATTTTCTTTTGCCCGTATTGCACAGCCCCAATGACTCTTGTCTACCTAAAGGTATAGAATAAAATAGACAAAATCTAATTTGTATCTGATTTTTGTAGGCATGGTTGATGTCTCATGAAGAAACCTCACACCATCCCTTCTGCTTACCTAAAAGGCTTTCCTGCTATGTTTTACTGTGATATCAGTTGTTGATCGCACAGTAGAACTCTCCCCGGATTGATGTAGTATTACACAATACACTAAGTACTATACTCATACTGGATGAAGTGCACTAAACCAAAGCAGTACTCACCCAGGATGAAAGATCCAGTATGACTACATAAATTCTTATGCAGTACTAAACCAGGCTGAAGGAAGCAATATAAGTACTTATGCAGTACTAACCCACCAGTGAGAACACAGAATAATGACTAACACCACGTCCACCCTGAGCTCACATGTAAATCAGAGCAGGGTGTTGATCAACAGGTTATGCTGACCCAGATTTGATTTGTTAATTTATTTGTTTACATGATCGCTTTAACACTCAACTACACTTTGACTACACCATCTTTACAAAGTAGAAATGAACCGATAACTACTCTCGAGTGTAAAGGGTGGTTCTCTACTTCTTCTCTTTCTCCACTCTTGTATTCACTATTGCCTATAGTTTTACTGACTAGATGAGAAACTATCAAGGAACTCCATAACTTGACACTTTGCATAATGCAAACACTAGTCGACTCTACGTTGTCTTAGACCAGGACCTACAGACACCTTCCAGGCCAGCACAGACCAGGATAAGACACCAATGTAACGTCTGCATTGTTTGAAAGGGAGGGGTGAGGGGACGCTGGATGCGCTCAAGGCTACATGCCACTAAATCCTACACACTGGATATTTAAATGTACTGCTTTCTTATCCTAAACTGTTGAATACGTGCATTTAAACTACTGAAAACTTAAAGACACAGATTGCTGACAATAGCTCCGTGCACTGGCCACAGTCTGGATCCTGAGCAGACATGCAAATGAGATGGGCGGGTGTCTGAGATTTGAATTGTAGAGCCAGTGTCTAGGATTGAAGGGCATCTTGTTGAGCGTACGAGGCCCAGCATGTGGGCCCTGCAGGGAACTCTAGGAAGGAGTGGGGCGAGAGGGCCAGTTATCCACCTGGGTACAGTCGTTATGTAGGAGCGCTGTAATGAGCGATGTTGTATATGAAACGTGCCACACGACAATGTGTTATGGAATGTATCGGAGAAGCTTAACCCTCTTTGACGCGGCCATAGGTCATAGGTCAGGTCAGACCGAGGCTGGATACGTGCTGAAACAGAAGAAGCGGCACAAACAGGTGCCCTCCAGTGGCCAGAGGTGGATCGTTCAATGGCAGCAGAATTAACCGAAAGTGAATGACTGATTGCCAATAGAACAATAAAACAATAAAATGTTAAATGAAATGTTGCAGGTGAACAGGTGAGACCTCCTCTCATTTTAATTTCAGACAACATTCAGTGTACATGTTGAATATGACTAGGATTATTTAAATGAATAAATTCAAGCGAGAATATACGTGTCTCGTAACTCGACGCTTAGCTCGTCCGCTGGCAGAAGAAGTTCTTCCGCTCCATGCAGTTTCTGGCCTTCAAGCCCTCTGACTTCTGAGACACAGCAGAGCAGAAGTTGTCCCGGCTTGGACAGACTGGCAGACTTTCAGGTATCCCCAGAACTCCGTTACCCACCCAGAACCACCTGTGACTCAGGTACCGCAGGCCCATCCAGACCTGGGGAGACAAGACCACCACCATTCAACACACCAGGGAGCCACCAAGTGACACAGACGCTCAGGCAGACAGACGCTCTACCTCAACAGTGTTTGCCGTCTGTGCTTCTTCAAAGGCAAAGAGGAGATCATCTGGTGTCACCAGGCTGGCCAGCTCGTAATCCGCCAATGATTTATTGTGTCCAGGTTGCTGTAGACGATCGCAGTGCTGCCAGGCCTCTTCCCAGGTCTTCTCTTCTGTTATCAGAACCAGCTTCTTGTCTGCGCAGAGGTACCCTTTGGTTTCATCGCAGGGGTCCGTTACCCAACCTTTGTCAGACCTCGTCACACACTCCTTGAAATTATCAGGTTGACCTGTGCACCAAAACAAGGCTCAGCAAACAAGGGAGGTGGACTGGAACTAAAAACTGCATCGTGTAGATGTCAAAAAATCCAACACAATATTTCTTCATTAATTATGAAATCAATTCAAAATTCTCTGTCAGGAAACTACTGGCCATTTGGTATTTTTTCAGAACCCCCAGATTGCCCGTCCGCTCCTGTCTTTCACTACCCTCTGCAGTACTCCAGTTAAAATGACCCGTGCTTCCTTTGCATTGTTTGCTCACCATCGCTCCACTTCTTCAAGCTGAGCTCCTCTCCTCCAGGCCACCTCCAGGTTCTGTCAGCCATCCGGAGGCCCACCCAGCCACTCTGCCCGCTGAGCGCGTCTTCCTGTGCCTGGCTCTTGATGGAGAGCAGGCCTTGGTGGACACTGGTGCAGTACTTGTCAGCCTCGCTCCAGGGGCTGGGTTCGTTGTAAATGAAGACGAATCCTTCCACTCTCAGATCGGAGGACGCCAGGCGCAATGACAGACTGAGTAGGACCAGGAGGAAGATACGGCGCAGGTCTGAATCCATGTCTTCATCAGAGGGAAAGAACTGATGAACATGAATTGTGTGCAGTACTCACAGGATCAAGGATGCAGTATGACGGTATGACTACATTAGTACTAAATCAGTACTCACAGGATCTAGGATGCAGTATGACGGTATGACTACATTAGTACTAAATCAGTACTCACAGGATCTAGGATGCAGTATGACTACATTAGTACTAAATCAGTACTCACCTAGGATGAAACAGTAGGTTCTTCCTGCTAGGGGACAGCTCATGTGTGATTGCTATAGTCTCAGACTAGACTAGATAGATGGATTATAGATGTTCATCACATGACCCGGCTCCCCATTCAG
>JAOPJJ010106487.1:0-12723 GCA_027122795.1 Enchelyopus cimbrius
CACACACACACACACACACACACACACACACACACACACACACACACACACCAACACACACACACACACACACACACGCGCGCAAACGCACACGCACACACACACACCAACACACACACAAACACTCATACACACACACGCACACATACACACTCACACACACACACAAACACTCAAACACACACACGCACACAAACAAACACACACACAAACACACGCACACACCCCTGCCAAACCAATCCAGCCCCCCCCCCCCACCCACAGCCCCTCTGTCCCCTTGGCATCCTGCAGTCCATTGATTGAAGCAGCACTAGGGGGACGTGCTCGGCATGATGGGTCCAGAAAACGGCCTGGCGGTTCACACTCGCTGACTTTGGCACGTCCATGCAAGCGGTGCGCTGGGCAAACAACCACGCACCCAGAGCGCCCATGACTGTGGAGAGGGAGGGAGATGGAGGACTCACAATGTAACCACCGCGGCAGACGATCCGGGCGGCATTACCCGCGCATTGTGGAGCAGACCTCACCAGCGGTCCCTGAATGCGTCTTAGTTCTGCCATGGCTGCTGGTGGATGAGGGCACTCTTCAACTGTAGGCTTAGTTTACTCTGGTATTTGTGCCAAGAACAATAAGTTAATGACAGTCGTTCCCCCCCCCCCCCCCACCCCCCTGTTAGATGCTTGCCCTGTTTATCATGCTTCTCAACATCCTCTATCTAGGTACAGGCTGTCAAAGGGAAACCCTGGGGAAATGACTTGAATGGTGTATTTTTCGTCGTGACTTCTGTGGTCTCCGTTATTTTCAGCATGGTTTCAACTCCTAATGCATTAAACGGCTCTCTAGCGACGTGTTTTGGAAGGAACGACGCCATGTGCCTCACTGTATGATGGAAGCATTAGACTCACTCGCATGAGATTGATCCTCTTTGTAGAAAGGTAGAATGATTTTCGACAGAGATGCTCTTCACTTAGAGAGAGAGACCGAGAGAAAAAGAGAGGAAGCAGTGAGGATGCCAGCTTGCCTCTGGACAGGATTTGAATAGAAGCGACCTTGAGAAGTGAAATAATGAGATTTTTTTGCAAACCACGTTGGAATGATGATTAGAAACTTTGATTTACTCGAATTAGACCAGACCTATACAATATCTTAAAGTCTAACCAATATACTGTATATATATATATATTGGTTATATATGTATATATATATATATTTAAATACTACGCACACACACACATGCACACACCAAACGAAACACACATATATCAAATATATAACCAACAAAACAAAACCCTTTCAGACAGGTGGAGGTGTAGACCACTGGAATTGAACACAGGAGCTAATTAGAGCAAAGGGTGGGGGGGGGGAGGGGCTGGACTCCCCCAGCGTCTCCCATCTGGGGGAGTCCAGATGGGAGAAGCTGAAGGGCAGTGCTAGAGGTCATGTCGATATTTGTAGCTCCTCAAAGTGCCGTACACAGTCATTATTTGTGTGTGTGTGTGTGTGTGAGTGATGAATTCAGTTTTTCTATATGAATAGGGATTTGCATGACAAAGTGTTGGACCCAGTAAATCAGGAGCATTAGTGTGTTTGTGTTCAGCGTCCTCAGAACGATTGGCCAAAGGGATTTTTACCCTTCCTTTTTATTTTATCCCTGACCCCACAACTATAGCCGGTCCAAAATGCTTACCAGACCTGCATAACTGAATTAGCCTTTATTGAAAAGTTGAAGTGGACAGCTCAAAGAAATACAAACTTTGAAATATTTATAAAGGACATGGCAGGAATAATAAAATATCGTGGAGCGGTTAGACAAATACTTTCTAAGGCCAGACGAGATAGTCTCCCTTTGAAATTGCAAATGCATCTTGGTTTCCCAACGGCTGATCACTTTTCTATTCATGACTTCCATTGAGAATAATTGAGTGTAATTAGACACAGGGGGGCATCAAGAGCGTCCCAGAGTAGCGTTGTAGCCGCTGTCCTGACGGGAATTCACACAACTCTGTTCCTCATGCCCCCCCCCCTCTTTTTGAATTCACCTATGACAGCTCTCCGTCAGCTCGGGCGCGCCGCATCCCCCCGGGTTGTGTCATTGTCGTCTCTCCAAGAAATGTTGATGAAAGGGTTGGCAGGCCGCGATCTCAGGGACATCTTTTGTCGTTGAAGTTGTTGTTGTTGGTTTTGTTGTCGTTGACGCAGTTCGTCTGCTTTTATGAAGGCCGATTTCAGCTTCATGTAATAAGAGCCGGGGCAGACAGGGCCACCCAGTGCAGCGCCGCAGGCTGGGGTCTGCCAGGTCCTCATCTCCCAGATGGACCCCCTATCTCCCGTGAGGACCGGGGATACGCGGCGTAGTGATATCCCCGGGCCGCCATACTTATCTTCAGGTTTTGTTTTTTTTTGTTTGCTTTTTTCTCCACTGACAGCAGTGAGGCTGTTAACCCACGTCATGGCACGCTAGAGAGAGAGAGAGAGAGAGAGAGAGACCTTGGTTTCTTGCCACGGTCTTATATATTCCATACCACAGATGGAGGACGGCAGATGGTGGTGGCATGCTATCGCCTCCCCCGCCGGCGCTGCTGATGCAGAAATGGAAGGGACTGAGGAGGAGGAAGAGGAGGTGGAGTGTGTGTGTGTGTGTGTGTGTTGGGGGGGGGTGTAGGCATAGGTGCTGCGCCGCCAGTGTGTCCTAATTGACAGCACCTTGTCGCGAGGTGCCGTGGCAGGGGTCCAGACTAGAGGGGCTGCCATCAGGAATGCGTAAACAGAGCTTCCACACGCGCCCGTCTCATCCGGGGCAGGTGCCTGGCGATTCTGGCTCTCGCAGGGATTATTGTTCTGCTGGGGGGGGGGGGGTTCTGGCAAATCCTCCTCCTCTGGGTTAGTGCCATGAATAAATCAATTAATTAATGAAATGGGGTTGGTCTTTATCCAATGACAAACACAAATGCCCACACTATCAACCCCCCTGTTTTAGGGCTCACCTATTTTCACCCAGGAAATGGGTGTTCTTGTTATGCCAGTCCACATTTGGTATGCTTTATATACGCCCAAGACAGGATTAGCCCATGTAATCCCAAATAAAGGAGCACAAAGGAGACGCGCAGCGAAGGACACTGTGGGAGATCTGCGGCAACAAATCCCTCTTCTTAACCAAAGGGAACAGGACGCGTGTGGGTGCAGGGAATCACGTAGCGGCGGCTGGAAGCCTTTTCCAAGGAACAACTTTCTCTCTGAACCCAAACAAGCACTTTCCTATTCCCCCGTCAATCTGAATCGGTCCTGTATAGATTTACGATGGGGGTGAAGAGATCTCCATTCAAAATCCCATTATCTGACGTCACCATCGCCTATGGCTCTCCCACACATTCACGAGTCCATCCTGCTTTGATCCTGGCCACATAAAAAGCCTCGCCCACAGTGCAGCGTTAATAACAAGACGCTCTCGTATACAACCGTATACCCTTGGCGACTTAAAACTGCCCTATGGCAAATTGAATTTTTAAATATCATGGTTAATCATATATTTACAACCCAGAAAGGTCTCCTTGTCAGAGTGGGTTCCAGAGCCAAACTTGCGGTCAGTCAATAGCATGAATCAATTTCATTAGATTATGCAAACACAACCGCCTCGGTTTTTCTTTTTATCTCCTTTCTTCCTACCCGCAGCTCAAGCAGCGTCACGTTTTAGCACCGCTCAGCCGTGCATCAATGTCGGAACTAGAGACCAAAAGCAGCCTTCGTCTTATACAAAACGATGAAACCCAAATCCATTTGTTTGGATTGAGTTTTAAATAAATCCACACTTTCCGCACTTAAGGTGTACCCAGAGGAACATGTGCTCACGTAGTAATCATGGAGCCTTCTCGTTCGATGAGCGGAATTGTCCAGTGTGCTCCCTCCCAATTCCCAAACACCAAACTATTTCTGCAATACTTCAAGCTTTGTGACAAAACAAAACCTCTCCTTTTCTTTTATTCCCCCCTTTGTGTTGCTTTCTGTTCATTTCTTTGTATTATTTTGTTTTACATTTTTTGGGTGGCGAAATCGAATGCTGCTAAGTGACCAGAAGTGCTGCATAGAGAGTCAGACACAAAGAGAACTTTGTTGTCAGAGTGAGGGGCTTAACGCTCTACAGTAAGTTTTGGCATTGCCTTCTCTCATTTCTGCCTTTCAAGTCCCTTTCGGCCTTGGGGTGTACTGACAAACACTAAGTAACAACACAACATTATTGTAGAATTATGGCCAAAATCAGTAATTCCCCAATAATATTCATTTTCTAAAGATATACTTATACTAAGATATACTAAGATAACACTTTCATTCTTTCCTTTAAAAAATGGTGCTCGAACAGCATGGACTAGCTACAACTGAATCCATTTTGGGGGCTTAAGCTAAGCAAGTTTCAAAGGATAATAGCAGGCATCTAGAAACATCTTCAAACCAAACGCGCCTACAGCTTGACAAGGTCCCCTTCTCAAGGCTCCATCATAGTTGAAGATGGCAGAAGGCAGCAGACATGCCTTATTTACCGAGAGGGTTATTTTCAAAATATGCCAAATTATTTATAGGGTGTCGTCCACCCTGCTCCAGCATACCCTCTGCATGACGTGCGTTCCAAAGGAGTGTCTGGTCTGCTATCTGCCTTCACAGGTATTCCCTGCAACCAATGATTCTGCGCTACTTGATTTTATTTCCTCTCTCCAACCACCTAATGCTCCCCATAGCCATAAAGTATGCGTGACAGTATGTCGGAGACAGCAATCTAACGGCGTCATATGGCGTATATCACAGGGCTGCTAGTACCCTCACACAGAATGTAGGCATGCCATAAAAGCCGTTGGGCTAATGGTGTTGTCATATAAATAATGGCACTTAAACCCTATATGGGTGTGCAAGAGAGTCACATTGAACCTGTAATCCCCAGCGTCTATAGTCCTTGACTGCCATGCAGACTTCAAAATAACCAAGTGACTACATCTTCGTCTTATGTTATGTGGAAAACTGTTTTGGTTGTAGTCTTCGACGCGCTTTTGAAACGACAAGCTGGATCACAGCAGACGTCACTATGAGGAATATTGAGCTGGCCATGTTGAGCGCCAACGATGCATTAGTTATAGATTGTCGTAAGATTTACAAAGAATTGTGCATGGATGGGTTGCTGTTTTATGCTACAGCGGAGTAGAAAAATAGAAAAAGAAAAAAAATAGAAAAAAATTGTAGAAAAAAAAGATGAAAGAAAAGTATGTCTATGGAGAGATGGAACACTGCAATCTTCTGGGAAAAGGAGGTGTGTGGAGAGAAACAAATCACACGTTCGCGTGGTGTCTATTGTTATAATGCAAGTATAAGAGTTGAATTGTGCCTGCTCCTTTGGTATCTCTGGAGTGAGCATTGGCAGGAAACCTTAAGTGTAAAGAGAATATATAATAGGGTCAAGTTAGAGGCAGAAAAGACACTGCAACACCCAGCAGTTGGCTAATTCAAATGCACCTCACGGAGGAGCAACAGTTTGATTGAATCAACCAGGGACGAACTGTCAGGCCGGTTCACGAGTTTGACGATGTTGTCAATAATCAAATAATAAAGAGTTGGATGAGTCTTAATCACTGGGTTGTGTTGATGCGACACTATAATTTTAGCCTGGCCGTTAGCAGCCTTTGACTTCCATTCTCTCCGGTCATTCATTCTGCGACACCATCATTGGATTTGATTTCTGTAATGGGCGGAGGCTTGTGTTAGGTTTCAAATCATTGGAGCTCCCTTAACCAAGACACACTTGGACACACACACAATTGGACACACACACACCACACACACTGTTAACAGCACAGGAAGTGACATAGAGACTTGCACTTTCAGCAGGTTCTAAGAAGAGGAGCTTAATTAGCACCGATACCATTGCCATCTCCTCATCGACAGGGGAAATCGAGCATGGTGGGGGTGTTAGCTGCAGCCGTGAGGTCGGGGCATTCAGTGCAGATGCTGGTGGGCAGGGCGAGAGATACACAGAGGGAGGGCGGATCTGAGGTGCAGTGGTAATGAGGGGAAGTCGGCATCTGTGTTGAGCTGAAACAAAGCAGGCAGAATACGATACGCTACAGAGCCTTGACAACCGGGAGGACGTGGGAAGGAGAAGGGAGAAATCGAGCTCTCCGCCAGGAATACGGTCAGGTAGGGAGACGCTGGGCCGGGCGTCTGTAAGGCAGTGCCATGCTATATCAGCATGGCCTGATCCAACACGTTGTCACTCCAAACCCATCACATATGGAAAATGCAAACAGCATTTTCGTCACTATTTGACGAGTTGGGTACCCTTTAGCGTCATTTTCCAACGAGCAGGGTAGACTTCAATAGACTTCAGACCAGGTTATGGTTAATGTTAGAGTTAGGGTTATGGTTAGGGTTAGAGTTAGGGTTATGGTTACGGTAACAGTTAAGGTTAGGGTTAGGGTTCAAATTTTGGGCTCTGAATGCAGCAGGGAACGGAGGGGTCTCATGGCGTCAAATACTGGACGTTGTGGGAGTTCTACCCTGCACGTTGAAAAATGACGCTAAAGGGTCCCAACTCGTCAAAAAGTGCCGAAAATGTCATACGCACGCGTCCATATGTGACGAGTTGGGAGTGAGAATGCATTGCCTGATCACGTACTGACGTAAAGACCCTGGACTTATATATTAGAAATACATCATCGCAGATATATGTACTGTAGTAGAATCGTGGTGAGGATGCAATATACAGTATATACAACTACCAGTTTTACCCCCCCCCCAGGCATGAAGGAATGGAGGAAGGACAACACTGAAGGACCCACACGGTCCAACAATAATCACAATAATAATAATACAACTTTATTTGTATAGCACCTTTCATACAAAGAATGCAGCTCAAAGTGCTTCACATTTTAAAATATCCAACACATTTCACACAACAAAAAGATCTAACACATTCAGAAACATTACACACAATAAAAGATGTAAAAGATGTAAAAGATCTAAAACAATCAGGAACATTTCACACAATAAAAATATATAAAACAATCAAGAACATTTCACACAATAAAAGATCTAAAAGATTGAAAAGATCCAACAAAATCAGGAACATTGTCACGCAATAACAGGAGCGAACACCAGTAGCATACAGACACCCAAGCTCAGCCCAAATGACCCATGTTTTCAGGTCTTTTTTTGACAAGCTGCATGCTTATTAAAACCAGAGAATCCCCCTCATGCGCGGTGGGAACCAAGGCTACATCCCATGGTCAGAATGATGCAGCGAAAGAGGGGGAGGGGTGCGGAGCAGCAGGTGTGGAAACAGCAGGCGATGGAAGCAGAAAGGGAGGTTCCAATAACAAGCCAGACACGCTCTAGCGCGTCATGAGGCACGCTGACAATGTTATAATGACGCTCACGCACCACCAGCCCAACTGCTGGAGAAGGTGGTGCTCCAAGTAAACGCTATAAGGCCTCCGTAGCAGTTGTGCTTCCCACATACCGACATGTGCATCTTTTTTTCCCGACGGGCTGTCGGCGTATTTCTTACAGTAAAACATACACTCTTTCATTTTAAAAGTCAATCGGTTCTCTTCAGCCTGCGATCGATCGGCGTGAATTATGTGCCGGCGCTGAATGATGATGTCAGATCCATCAAGGTCGCTTGTTGTTGGTTCACCGGTGCGAACACTGGAACGTCTTCCGCAGCGCCGTCTGCCTAATGATCTCACCTATCAACGTTGCCACGCCACGTCGCCAAGCTGAGCCTGAGAGACAGCCTCTCGCTCCGCCGCACCGAGCGTGACGGAATTATACTCTGGGGAGCGATGAAGGACCTTGTCTTGGTGTTGGCGTTGACGACGATGAAGGGACGTTCGCCTCATTGACCCATTGAGCAGGCATTGCTAGCTTGCTTTGCAACAGACGCGACACAATCTTGTCAGCCTGTGCAGTCACAGCCACAGGAAGCTTTACAGAATCTTTATTTCACATGTGCACACACCTTGCGCACACACACAAACACAACACATTTCTCACACTCATACCATGAGGCACCTCCATTAAGAACCTTTTCCGTCTTGACACTGGTGGACGGATGAATGGCTCTCTATCGATCTCCCAGAGCCGGGCGTGGTTTGCATGCTGTCCCGTAGAGACAGACCCACCACGGTTCTGTCCACCAGCCACAGGAAACTCCCCGCTGTTCCACCAATCAAAGGCCAGCCAGTCCTGCCAGTTTCTGGAGAAAGAGGCACATGAGGACATCTATTTTGGTTACACTTCCTGCCCTGTTCCAACGCCCCCCACCCACCCCCGGCAGCCGGTCCATGTCTAAGAGCCGGTCTAACGTAAGCCGGTCTAACCGTGAGTTCACATCAGAAGCAAATGAAGCTGCCAAATCACCGGAAGTCATTCACCTTCTATGGGCAATAGCGACCAAAGCGACACAAGTGATTAACGCTGACAGTGGCAAAAGTTGAGCGACCAGAGCAACCCAAAAAAGTTGAAGACGGCTGAACTTTATGCAAATGACTAGGACGCGTTTCGGCTGCAACACTGACAACCAATCGGAATGTAGACACTCTTCGCTTGCGTGGATCCCAGGGAACACCGTCACTTTGTTCCTACTGTACCAAGTCATGATAAGCGGGAGTATTTATAGAAAATATTTGCGATCTAGAACGTTTGTATTTAGCGGGAATCATTTTAATTGGCTGTCCCTACCACCAATCTAACCCATCGCGTGTAGTCCTGCTAAACCAAACACGTTTTTGAAATCGTCACACATACAAACTTATCGACAAGACGAGGGATAAATGACAAGGGATATATATATATTGTCTTTTTTACCTCCTGTGAATTTGTTTGAGTGTGCGACGAATGAGTGCAGATCTTGATTTGCAGATCAATGAAACATATTTTAACTAGCCCACTTCAGCACGCATTTTTTTTGTTCTTGGTAACTACATTTTAGGACCATTTTTTATATATATTGGAAGGGAATCGCTGTCCTATTTGCTGTCGAAGCACTTTATCTAACAAGCGAAACGGTCTCTGCAATATGGCCAAAGTGTATGGGAGTTCACGCTTTGATATGGCTGTCTGTACTAAAAGCATACGGCTCCTTTCAGTGCGTCTGCAAAATCGAACGTTTGAATTGTACGTCATGAGCTACTCGAGCGACGAAAGCGAACGCCGAAAAGCGAACAGAAATATTTGCAGCGATACTTTATGAGCGACCAAAGCGTCTTTGCGACTTATTTGGCTTCTGATGTCAACACACAGTAAGAGGTCCCGAGACATAAGCGCGCTCCGCAGGGGTAGAACTCATCCTGGTCTGAAAAAAAGAAAGACCGTTTGTGAAACCACTTTGTTAACAGCAGAGGAGATAAATCTATCGGCCGTAACCAAACGGCCTAATAAAATATACATGTCTCCGACACAAAAGAAAAAGCCTTTGTGTTTATCTTAATGGCCCCTGCGATATGCCAACCCTGAAATAATCCCCCAACAGTCCAAATTGAATCCTCCGAACAAAAAGCACACGGCCTATTGAGGATAAACTATTTTCCAGTGGGAGCCGACTGAATGTGCAAACTGTATCGCAGTTTTTGTTTGTGTGTTTCAACCATCAGACTTTTAGAATCGAGAGGAGAACCGCATGGGTATACAGCATTTGCCTTTGGACATTTTGGCTGTGAATCCTGTCATTATTGGGTTTTTTTGCCTTTACACCAGACTGTTGACTTTGGCTGACCCCCTCATTGTGTCCTGCGACAGCCCACTGCGATGAAAGGATTACTTTGAACATGTAAATCCAGCGAGGTTAGACATTGTCAGTGGGTCTGTCTGAGTACTCGAGATTATCCGCAAAGCCTTTTCCACTCACCTGCTAAACGTTCAATTACACAGGCCCTCTCCCGCAGACCGTGCTTCCATGCTGATCATTGCACCGGTTGATCCATTTTAATAGATTAATTCACCAGAATTGGTTTTCGAATTTTGAATTTTGAGTTTTTTGGCGGCAGCTGGGCTGTGGGCGCTACAGAGGTTACAGATGTTGGATGCTCCCCCTCATCACTGACCAGCCCAGCGCGGCAACTGCAGCTGCTGATAAACCACTTTAATCAAAGCTGTGTTTCCTCCTACATGGCTTCAGACCAATTAAGGCAGGTTATCAACAGGCTCCATGGCTGTGCTGGGCTGGATTACAGATGAGGAACACTTTCTGTATCAGGATCTCATTTGAATCCAAGGGTGTTTACAGGGCTCAATAGTTATGGATCTTTTGCTAGCTATTTGGGTTGGCCTAATTGGAAAAGAAATCAGGTGTCTGTCTTTCTGTGTGTTTGAGCTTGTGCGCATGTCTTGACGTGTGTGTGTGTGTGTGTGTGCGTTGTTGTGCCTGTCCACTCTTATCTCATATTGAGGCCTGGATCTAGCCTGCATTCAACTACTTCCGGTTGTCTGCTTTTAAAAACAGCAATACACTGATAAATAATGTCAGCTCATAAAATGATATCATTAAAATAAATCTGTTTGCCCCTGGTAATTATGACAAGTAGCACTAATCAAACGTTTGCGGTTCAAAGCTAATTTGAGTTAATGATTGCATCATCAATCTGTTTCCTACCTTGATGGAGCTGTTCAACATCTCTGGAGAAGTATTACAACCATTTCTTTCCTGAATAATGGCACATGTTAAGTCAATACACACGCATACACACACACACATGTGGCAACACACACACACACACACACACAGGCACGTGTGTAAGGCAGCCCATAGCGGACGCTTAATACCGGACGCTTTACAACCCCTCTCTACACTAAGCTGCAGTGGGAGTGTTGCGTCTCGGGTTATTAAAGGTAGAGACCATCTGCTCCTCCACCATCACACCTCTCATCGTTTCCCTTCCTGGACGGTTGAGTTCTGCTAAGTGAGGCTAAAGTTCTGTCAGCGATGTCAGTTTCTCCATTCTTTTTTTTGTGTGTTCTCTCTTGTACCACTGTGGTTATTTTATTTTATCTTGCTTCTAATTTTTGGGGCATGTGCTGCTCTTTTTGAAATATTCAGCACTAATCTCATCCTATTATGTCTATGTCCAATGGAGTATACCATGTGTGTCTCTGTTAGGAAAGTGTGTGTGTGTGCATATATGTGTGTGTGTGTGTGTGTGTGTGTGTGAGTGAGTGTGTGGGTGTGCGTATGTGTGAATGTCTGTGTGTGTGTGGGGGGATATGCGTATGTGTGTGGGGGTGTGTGTGCGTGTGCGTATGTGTGTGTGTGTGTGTGCGTATATGTGTGTGTGAGTGAGTGTGTGCGTATATGTGTGTGAATGAGTGAGTGTATGCATATGTGTGTGTGTGGGTATGCGTTTGTGTGTGTGAGTGTGTGCGCGAGCGTGTGTCTGACTACGCAGTGAGAGCTGTGCCTTGTATTGGACTAATCGTCTCTTAGCAGACAGCGGTGGTTCTCCAGGGCAGTGTTGGCTGAATGTGGCCTGAGTCCCTTCATGCCTCAACTCTCCCAGTATGCTTTATGTTTATGATGGGGGAGAATGTTCTGGCTGGATAATAATTACAGCTGGTGGTGGTGGTGTGCATCAAA
Organism: Enchelyopus cimbrius; assembly: GCA_027122795.1. Lineage (NCBI taxonomy): Eukaryota > Metazoa > Chordata > Actinopteri > Gadiformes > Gaidropsaridae > Enchelyopus > Enchelyopus cimbrius. Next base: position 11,606 of record JAOPJJ010106487.1, read on the forward strand.
GGGATAAAGAGAGAGTGTGCGCTTGCTGTGCGTGTGTGTGTGCGCACACGCAGTTGCGTCAGAGTGTGTGTGTGTGTGTGTGTGTGTTCCGGGGCAGAGGTTAAAGTTCTGTAGCGCAGTAAGGGGTGCCGAAAGATTTGTAAACCTGAACGCTAGCAAGAGAAAAAAATAAAGAAGAAGAAGAGGTGTTGGGGAGGGGGAGGGGGAGGGGGCGTTGGCTGGCTGGAGGTCAGTGATTTGGGGCGCCATGCGAGCAGGGGAGAGGCATGTGCGCAGTGAAGAGAAATACAGCGAGACAGGGAAAGAGAGCAGGATGTATTACTAAGGAGCGAGAGAGCACCAGAGGGAGGGAAAATGGGGGACTGTAAATATGCTGCAAAAAAGAAACAGACAATTAAAGACCATGGAGAGTTGCCACTCTGTGTGTGTGTGTCTGTGTGTGTGTGTTCGTGTGTGTGTGTACATATTGTACGTTCGTGTTCATGTTCGTGTGTATGTGTCTGTGTAGAACTGCTGAGGGAATCGTAAATTGTCTTACTTCAGTAGAGCGTAATCTTGCACAAACACACACACACACACACACACACACATATAAACACACACATCCAGGATTGGATTGGAGAATGGTAGCGGGGAGGATGTCTTGCAGATGAATTTGATAGCCTGCTAGTCAGCTGGAACAATTCCCATCTCTAGGACTTTATTAGCTGTGGACATTGAATGCCTCTATCATCATGCCATGGTGAGTATATCTTTATACTCGTGTAAGTATATCTATTACTGTCAATGGATAAAAATGGGCCCTCTTAGGGTTCGTACCTGAATGGACTATATAGCACTAAGTGGACCACCTCAAACCCATAGTCTGCACACCTTCCTACCCCCGCTCCACTTCATTGGTGACCCTATCACGTTTTCAGAGCATGCAAACAATTATTTTCCTTTTAGTGCTCCATCTCTCTCTCTCTCTCTCTCTCTCTCTCTCTCTCTTTCTCGCTCTCCCTCGCCTGCCTTTCTGTCTGTCTGTTTATTGTGTATACATTAGACTTGTAGTCAAGACCGCCTAAACCGAGACCAAGACACTACCAAGACCAGAGGGTATCAAGACCGAGACCAAG
>JAOPJJ010106508.1:0-12708 GCA_027122795.1 Enchelyopus cimbrius
TCGGATAAAAACATGTAATTGGTTTTGTGTCTTATAGGATTTATTTAGCTCTACACCTAACTAACGTTCAAACTCGTTATCATACTAAACATATCCCAGTACCATTTTACTCCGGAGTTCTCCTTCAAGTTGTTCCCATGAATTGAAATAGGTTATTCACAAGTCAATGATTCACTTATGTCACTCACATTCAACCAGTGGTCTTTATCATAAGGCGAGTTGTTTTCTAAAGAACTCACCTTAGGATAGAGACCACTTTAGCTGAGTTGACTAAACCTACCTCCAACCAACCACCCCCAACCTCGACCTGCTTGACCTTCAGGCGGACGTGAAGGACCTTCTGTCCAGTTTGTCCTCCTATTCGAGTTCTTCTCGTCTCTTTCTCTGTGTCCCCGACAGCCTAATTAACCAGGTGCAGGGCAACTGCGTTCATGAGGTCTTCATGAAGGTGACTAAAAGCATCTTCAGCGAGGGCATCACGTGGGGACGTGTGGTGGCTCTGTTCCACCTGGCCTACCGACTCATCTACAAGGTAAGAGGCGTCACATGAAGCTTCCTAACTACTCTGATGGTTGATGATGGGAACTCAGCGGTACATGGCTGAGGTGAACGTTGACAACATGGACCGCTGCTCTGGTTCCTTCCTCAGGCACTGACCACCAACCACTTTGAGAATATTCGGATCATTATCAGTTGGGTCCTGCAGTTCATTCGAGAACAGCTCCATTCTTGGATTGCACTGCAGGGAGGCTGGGTGAGTTTTATTAAAGCTTCAGTTGAACCGATTGGTTGCTAATGTGAGTCTATGCCATGATCTGCTCTCGGTTAATACTAGCCTTGTGCCAGCATCCTGTTCACATTTTAGTTCCCCCCTCCCGTTTGTCCATGCTCCCATTGATCCAACTTACAGGAACCAACAGGTGGGTGGACCAATCAGCACTAGGGGGAGGAGTTTAGTGAGTGATAGAGCGAGGAGCCAATAGCAGTGTCCGGCTTCCAATCATCCCCAAGGAACGTGTAGCAACGGACAGAGCTAACCAGAATGAGAATAAATGTTCATGATCAGTGTTCATTCATGTATAAAGGTGCACAGATAACCGCTCAACGAGTAAATTAGGTCCTTGCTTTTCGTGCGACCTTATATTCTTTTTAACACCATATGGCACATATTATGTGGAAATCCATTACTGCCCAACCGCTCAGGAACTCAAAGTCCCTCCCTCTAGTACTGATCGCTCCATCCGCCTTTTGGTTTTTGAACCGGAAGCCAGAATGCTCAAAATGACATGAGATGACCGTCTACTGTATAACTTAAATTACTCATGAATTAAACTGCATTAGTTAAGTTACTCAGTAACTCAACTCAACTCAATCAATCATTCAGCTGGTTGAGTTGAGTTACTCAATCAACTGAATGATTGACAGTACATACTGTCAATCATTCAATCAACACTATATAATAATAATCAAAGTCAACGGATTGATTAGTAGAGGTGAAGACTAGATGTAGTATATTTCTATAGTAAAAACAGATGAAGGAGGTGTGTTCACGTGTTGCAGGCGGGCGTGATCAGAGGCATGTCTCGGTGGAGGACGCTCACCGCCGTAGCGTCTGTGGCGCTGGTGGTTGCATTCATCTACTACAGGAAGACTCGCTGACCGCCTCCAGCCCTCAGCAGTGCCGGCTGAGAGGCGCTTCCTGTGAAGGGAACTTTATGATTCACTCACCTCTGCATGGGAGCTAGCAGAGGAAGCTGCTGTCTCTTCCTTTTGCCCTGAAGTTGTGAAACTTGTTTCATTGTTGAACAAGTGTAAGAAAATCTGAGCTAGATAATGAGGAGCGTTTTTCATATATTAATGCATTACTGGCTGGGGGAGAGTTTCAACCAAGTCAGTTTTTAAAATATATTTTTGTTCATATTGGGGGATCTCCATCTTGTTCATCTCCTGCTGAATTATGGTCCTGGTTTTTACTAAGGTTAATGTGAGGACTTTAAATTGGGAGGGATTTGACCCCTTTTAGACTCAAACGGTCAATCAGGGCAAAAAGAAGAAGAAATGTAATTGTGAATACAAGTTGACCTCTTCAATATCTGTACTGTATGAATGTTGATCAAGTGTTTTATGAATCAATATTTTTTAAGGGAAAATGTGCCGTTTATAAATATATTTGATAATCCATATGGGTCTTATTTTTCTTTTGTGTATCTGTCACTCTTGTCCTATTCTCTGTCTGTGTGACTGTTATTCATCATGTGACACTTGCCCTTTCTACTGCGGCAATTTCTTAGATGCAAATGTGCATTTCAGCCACTAGATGTCCTCAGTCACCCTTGGATGAACAGAAAATAATCACCTCGTAGAACAGCTACACGCCAATTTGTACAAACAGAGTAATTTAAAAATAATTGTAATATAAGATGTGATATATATATAATGAACAGTTTCCATGCAGTGTTGAAGTCTGTTAAAAGAGTTGTACTTGTAGTTCAGGAATGTTCTCATTGTATAGTCCAGGAGTGAGTGAATGATTGTACTTCTTTATACATATATTAAGATGCAGTATGTATTCATCCCCATTCTGTGGATGAGATACAGAGAATAGCTAGTCTGTGTCTTTGTTGGACCAAGAGGTGGATGGGTGGTCGGCTCTGCCATGCTAACAGACATCTGACACTGGTCATATTCCTAATGTCCGCTGAGCTGCAGAGCAGTCTTCTGATTTTTGGTCAAAAAGTTTTTGGTAAAAAACACGCGCACACACTAACCACACTCTGTATGTGCGCTGTGATTTCCACCCAGACAGAATCACAAACACAGCTGTACTCACACACAGCTGGCCAGTATTCCAGAGCTACACAGCTGTGCAAATGACACCTGTTCCCATCTGTTTGTATGGCTCTGATGCCCTATGCCAGGTGAACGCACGCAAAACATCACTGCGACTTTGGACACCATTCGCTATTAATTATTAACATATTAATGTCATTCTGCTTTCTACCCTGCATGCGCCCCAGAGAGGGTTTTGTTCACTCCAGTTCCATACTGACATAATAATAAGCTAATAAGTGCCGCACACCAATGTAAACAGATGGACTCAACGTCTTCCTCCTAACTGTTCTGTTCCCCTTGTCTGAACTGCTTTCTCTTTCTCCCAACTTGGACTTCTCTCCTCCCCTCATTCCTACATGCTGGTCACACCTTTATCTACTCCACTATTCCAAACCAACCTCCCGTTAGCCTGAGCACTTCCCTCGTCAGACTTGACGTATGTCATCCTCTTGGTCACCCCGTTCATGGGCTGCAGACTTCTAACAGATTCATAGCCACACCTTCAGCACATCTTGTCCTGCGTAGAAAGCGCATAGCAATCAATGAGAATCTGAAACAAGTCTGGGGCAGAGTACTGCAGTGTACCTTTACAACCTCCAATCCCCCTGCCCGTTAGTTATCAGTTCTTACATCATACCCCAGTCTGGCCCATTATGGGACACTGACAGTACTATAGGATCAATACAGGAATCCTTAGCATGTATATATTAGAAGCCAGAATGTGCCGAAAAGTAGCCCAAAACATTCGCAGACCTTGAAAACACAGTTGTACCCATGACCTGCCCCAACATACCTGGCTATATTCAGACTTAATGTGTGTAGTTCTGATGAAGTTATGGGGATATGGACATAGGTTCATGTCTGATGTTATCATGACTCCAGGGAACCCTAACCCTTGTGCAGGGCTGTGTCACTGTGTTTTCTGATGTGGGTCAGGCATGTACGTTGTGCTGTGTATATATGTGTATACATCCTGACATGCCCAGCTCAAACTATAGTAACCTCATGCTGTCCCACTGGGGCCAGGGTTATCTGTAGGGTAATACATACAGCCAACTTCAAAAGGAGCCAACCCAGGCATGTCCTCACCTAAAAAGGGGTGTGTGCGTCACATCGTTTTTTACATGTGAGCGCTCCACAGGAGGTCAAGTCAAGAGGATGTACAACAACATGACAACATGCTCTCACGCCCCCCCACAAGGTGAACGGCATGCTTGTGATAACACAGAGCAAACAACCAGGCCAGTGTCTGTTTGCTCGGTTTGTTCACATGAAAAGACATCTCTGCATCACCACAGGTTACCAGGTTCTATGGATGATCAGAGCTTTAGAAGTCCATTGAATCTTTTCATCCAGCCCCATGAAGCCACATCACCTCAGAAGAGTGGATTCAAAATCAAGTCCAGTAGCAGCAGGATATGATTGACTGAACTGGGGTTTCATCAAACGCTGAGTTTAACATTCTCAGATCCAACCTCAACAAAAACACGACTTGAGACAAGAATCGATCACTCTAGAAAATCTGTTCTATGAACTCTTCATTGTTGACCAAATATGAAAAAGTATGACAATTTGATCAATGCCATCTCACTACTGGCTCATGGTAATTGCATGTTCTTTACTTTATGTTCTTAACAGGCGTCAATATCTGAAATTATTAAATGTACATTATAAAAATGAACAAAAACCACGACATTTGATACCACAATCCTGTGTAATCAACTGAAGGTGGACACTTTGATGAAATGATTGTGTTAAGAAACATGTTTTGTTGCAGATAACTGAAGAAAGTGTTAGACAATAGATCACACACAATATAAAATACTTTAAATTAAGTAAAGATTGTTTTGGTTTAAATGTACACAAAGCTCACTAGATGGCAGTGCAGTCATCTTTAACCATCTCAATCCAACTTGCAGAAGTACTTTTACACAAACCTCTTATCCTTGTTTATATGTTGCAGCATATTCACGTTCTGTTTGGTTTACCCCTTCAGACTGTGACATACGTTTCCTTCTCCATTTGATTTCTTACCCGTCTCGCTCATTGGTGTCATACTTTTCCCTATACTTAGTTTGGCCGGTTATCTGTTTCCTCTCTGCCCCTGTATCTGCATTTAGACTCTAATCCATTCTAGTGGAAGCTGATCAGAAGTGGACTAAACAGACCAAACCACCTCCAAGGAGGTCTCTTCAACCAAAATCCACTCTGATCCACTCTGTGTTATGGCCCAACAACAAACTCTGGAGAGCGACTGCAAGTCAGGACTTCTGGTCCCTCTTGAACCTCCTGCTGTCCTCGATCTCCTCCCCTCTAGTGTGCAGGGTCCTCCAGAAGAGTTGAGGTTAGCCTGCTCCACTTCTGCTGCTCAGTCAGGAGGTTACGGTCTAATGTCATCTAAAGTCCAATTTATCTCCTTATGGAGTCCCTCTCACTCTCATTCTGCTGAGCCACATTCTGTTTTTAGATTCATTTGTGTCTCACTTGACCTGCTTTGAAGAACAGTGCTGATGCTCTGCCTGTAGCAGGCTGCTGATGAAACACTGATCCTGCCTGGTCAGCCTTCGCCTGGGGATGGACTGCTGGGCCTCACGTTGTCTTTTCAGGCCCAGCAGAACCAGCCTGGTCTGGGACAGGTTCCCAGTTCCTCTGCCCCCCTACCCCCAGTCTCCCGGTGCCCCTCGGTGTCATGCCTTGTTCCCCTATGTTTCCCTATCCCACCACCCCACAGTCCTACCTCTGGCCCCGACACCTCATCCCCCACCCTGGAACCCTGGGGGTCCTGGTGGGCCTTGGAAGCAGGTGGATTGGTGGGGATAGTAACCATGGCTTCATTGCATGAAGTATCATCTCCAGCTGTTTGAGGCATTCTGGTTCCGACGCGAGTCTGCATTGGTGCTTTTTCTTGTACTAATTACCAGTAGTGATTCAGTGAAGTCCTGGGTTTGGTTAAGTCAGTTCAGCTCTGTTATCAGTCTCCAATTTAGTTAGTCTAAATTAATTTAGTCTGGGTTAGTTGTCTTTCCTGTGGGCATGATAAACTAGTTGATAGCAGTTAGTGTTCAGTCTTTAGTCAGCTTAGCCTTTTTTATTCAAATACGAATATTTATTTATAGGTTTAGACGATTTAAAAAAACTATCTCTAAATGGGAGTTGGGATTGCATTTAAGTGATGCATGAATTGTCGGAGAAGATACCGTTGTTTGTTTGGGTCAACAGAGAGCTCGGATTGAACAGCTCATTCTTGGACCGCTGGGATAGACAAGGGGTTCTCAGAAAAAAATTAAAAGGTTTTTTTTCCAGACTGCCAGCGGGGTTCATAGCAGGCCCCTTTGTTCCCCCCGCTGGGAGGAATAAGCAAAGCTTTGGGGTTTAACTAAGGTAAGAGAGGGAGGCTCGCTCTGCTGTGGGACGTCTCTCCAGATTCCTGACTGACAGTGAGGGTACTCCAGCTCCTCTGAGAGCCCCTTCACCGAGAGGGCTAGGCCTGAGACCCAGCTACATACTCACCCTTACCCTAACCCTTACCCTAACCCTTTCACCCAAGACCTCATGGAACAAGAGCGCTAGGCCCGAGAGCCGTCTACATACTCACCCTAACACTTACCCTTACCCTAACACTCACCCTTACCCTAACACTCTTTTAACCTTTCCTCCTGACGGGAGGTAACAGGCAAACACAAACAAACGCACAGAAACACAGACAGCAGACGCACACTCGTGTGCGCACACATCTGCAACACAAGTTTGCTTTCACACACTCAATGTTTTCAGCCAATGATCAGCCCAGTGGGAATGTCCTCTCCAAGAGATATGGGGGGGCTGTACCCCTGCCCCCTAATCCTCACCTACTGGTGCAGCTCCTCACAGGGCTGCCCCCCCGCCCCCCCCCCCCTCCCCTGCCTCCCCTCCAGAGCAGGGCTTACAAGGGAAGGACACAACATTGTATTTGACCGTTGAAGCAGATTTCAGCCTGGCTGTGCGTGGAAGAGTCGTCTCTGTTTGCTGTTGGTGTTGCTTAGGCTCGGTGGGGGGGGGGGGGCAGAGACACAACATACTCGACGGGGTCACCCCCACCCCCTCCACCCCAACCTGCAGACTGGAGGAAAGGGGAACCCTAGAGGGCTGGGGGCGGGAGGTCAGAGGTCAGATTTGTTGAGGGTGTGTGAGACCATGCCCTCATTAGACAGCACTCCAGATGAGATGAGGATGAGGATAGCTGATGAGGAAGGTCAGAGGAGGCCGGGGGGGCAGAACATGCTGGAAGAAGCAGGAAGTGCCCGAGAGTTGATGAGTTCTTCAGGGCATGAGATGACAGGAGATGCGGGGGGATAATATGTGCCATTTTCGAAATGTTAGAGATAGATAGAAGTTTAGAAAACAATCATAATGGAATACATTTAACACTCAACATTCCAGATCTCCATAAATCCTATCCAACATGGTAGACACGTTATATTAACATGAAGAAGATGCCTGGCCCAAGAGCAGCTCATCAGACATCTGATGAGAGACGGATGATACGTGGGGCACATGAGCTGAGTGTCAGTTCATGACCCCGAGACTTCTGGAAGACTTGGTCGGTACAAATGATGAGCGCTCAAGCTGAACTGAGCTGTGGACGGCTGACCAGCACGAGGACAAGAAGCTCTGAGGGATCAGACAGACGTGGGTTAGGAAACGCCTCCGTCTGGACGCAGTCTCCATGTCCCAATGGAGACAGAGGTGCAGAACTATGTTAGAAGCTGGTTCTGGTCTTCATGGAGGAAGATGAACAGTGGTGAGGGAGGAAATGAGCGTCTCCAGGGTGGATTGGGGCTCACCAGCGTCCAGCTGTCTTCCTTTCTTAGCTCGTTTCTATGCAGCAGGTGTTTTGTCTGGTCTTTATTTCAACGTACTATCCATTTTATTTTCATTTCCATAAGACCCTGACTTCATTTGGTCTTGACGTGGAGTTCGTTTTGAGATGTTTTCTCTGAATATGAAATGTTAAACTGTTACTTCTACAGGTCCTGGCACCATTCTTGATCACCATTTAGTTAGGTGGACAAGACTGTACTTTCTATGACGGCATCTAGTGGCCTGATACCGCAAGTATTTTATCTTGTCACTTCTAACATGTGTGTACATTGTGAAGAATTCAACTAACTTTGGTTTGTTTTTTACCTTACTTAATCCATTAAAATGTATTATGGAGATTGTAAGTTATCATGTGGGACTGTTGTTATATTATGTATATGTATACATTTGTGTAAGTCAAACCATGGCAGGTAATTGATTATAGGTTGGTTTAGACCAATCACCTACCAGGGTTCACCATAACAGGTGTGGTCTTTCACTGTTTGGGTGTTGAAACTTGAAAAAGGCCTCAGGCCGAAATGTTGTTTCTTAAATACTATTCGGCATCTGAATAAGAGTGTGCGGTTTCTCTCTACTTGTCTCTTTAGCTACGTATCCCCTAACCAGCACCTCGAAAAACTAATAAGAATAGGTGTGCGTTGGACTTCTCTACATTCAAGACTTTATTTCAACGTACCTTTAATGCATTAACTAATGAGATTACCTTTGATGGACATTTAGAAATGTTTTAACTCGACAAACTCCATGAACTTTGCTCACACACTCAAATGCATGACTGAGTAGCATCAGAGTAGACATGCATGTTCATGTTTGATCAATGATTTAACCAAAGAGCATATTGACCTTCTGACCATTTAGCAGCTGGAGGTTCCACACAGATGATATGTTTCACAAAGCGCTTGAGATCCCCTAAAGTCAGTCACAGAGTGGCTAACCATGCTGCCATTGGCTAGCGCTCAGAGCTTCACGATGAATCCATGAATACAGCGGAGTAAACATTTGTAATTCTTTAAGACATCAACACATATACAGTAACTTTCACACTTCTTTCCCAGAATGCATACTGCTTTAATGAGATAAGCTGATATACCAGAGGGTGTATCTCCCCTCTGAGAGTGGATGTGATCTTAGCTTGGTTCACCTCCCGTCTAAGAGTGGATGTGATCTTAGCTTGGTTTACCTACCCTCTAAGAGTGGATGTGATCTTAGCTTGGTTTACCTACCCTCTAAGAGTGGATGTGATCTTAGCTTGGTTCACCTCCCCTCTAAGAGTGGATGTGGTCTTAGCTTGGTTACCTACCCTCTAAGAGTGGATGTGATGTTTAATCGGAGATGCACATACGGTCTTGAATGGGGCTGCATATCTGTGTCAAAGATACAGAGGGGGTAAAATAATAAACTTGCATGATAACGTAGGATCCCTCTCTCAAACACACACACACACACACCCTGGTCTTCTCCTTCCTGCCATCACATCTCGGCCAACAGATTCCTCACCTGGAGGAAAGGGGCTCCATGCTTGGCTGACACAACGCTAAGCCTCCCTTGATGCATGAGCCCGTCTGTTGGGCCTGCCACTTTCAAAGGCCTGCCTGTCATGGCTCAGTAATCCTAACCTCAACCATGACTAACCTTAACCCTAACCACCACAAACCTTAACCCTAACCACCACTAGCCCTAACCCTAACTATCACTAACCCTAACCACCACTAATCCTAACCCTAACCACCACTAACCCTAACCCTAACAACCACTAAACCTAACCACCACCAACCCTAACACTAACCACCACTAACCCTAACCACCACTAACCCTAACCCTAACAACCACTAAACCTAACCACCACCAACCCTAACCCTAACCACCACTAACCCTAACCACCACTAACCCTAACCCTCACCACCACTAACCCTAACCCTAACCACCGCTAACCCTAACCACCACTAACCCTAACCCACATAGAACAGAACGCCAGAGAAACGTTCTCTTTGGAGAGGGACCCCCCCCCCCCCTTCATAAGGGGCTGGGTACTGTGTGAGAGATGTAAAAGATGTGTGAGAGATGTGAGAGATGTTTGAGAGGTGTGATGGATATGATAGATGTGTGAGAGAAGTGAGAGATGTGACAGATGTGGGAGATTACTATAGCTTAGTGTTCTCCTAGCTTAAAACTTGTATATTTAAGGTATCCTTGCTAAATAGCATCTACTCTGCTCAGATGAGTGCTTCAAACTCATTTCTGTTGTTCTTGGTTCTGGCTGATCTACGGTGATATGTTGGTTTTCATGCCCTTTGACAAAACATACTTGTAAGTCGCTTCGGATAAAAGCATCTGCTAAATGCCCTACATGTAATGAAAACGAATGTATTGTTATGTAATGAAATGAAATGTAATGGGAGAGATGTTTGAGGTGTGAAGCTACATAGTGGTGACTGATTCACAGAGTATATTAACGTTGACTTAGACACTACAGTCCCCCATCTCTACAGGCTGAGTTCTCTAGGGTCCAGGATGGGTTATCCAGGGTCCGGGATGGGTTCTCCAGGATCCAGGCTGGGTTCTCTAGGGTCCAGGTTGGGTACTCCAGGGTGCAGACTGGGGTCCAGGGACTTTTACATCACTGGGCCGTGACGGCTATGGTCAAGCGTGCACACACCCACCCACACACACACACACACACACACACACACACACACACACACACTCCCTGTCCTGTCTGGAGGGTTTTGTCCCGGCTCCTTCGGTCCACTGGACCCCCTGAGTCTGTGGGACAATACGGGGGGTGTGGGGGGGGGGGGAGGTGGAGGAAGGGAAGCCATCCAGCTGTTGAGATATTGTCTGCTCCGCCATCACTCAACCCTCCTCCTGGACCAGCTCTTAGAGATATAACCCCACTGAGAATAACATACCAGGGTTACAGAGCGGGGAGTTGGAGAAGCGAGAAGTGAGAAGCCATCTTGTTTTTCTCTCTGTCTTCAACCCCCTCCCCCCATGTCTCCATCCATCAGGAGCCCTTGTTTGGGATGTCCCTCTTCATTTGATCTGGCAGCACTTAGCAGGAGGGACTTTTGTCCCGCCGTTGTGGGGGGGGGAGGGGGTGGGTGTGGGGGGGTGGGGGTGGGGGGTGGGGGGGCTGATCCCTGTCCACGGGTCTGAATGGACCGGGGATCAAATGGTCCACTGTTACCCCGCTGCCCCCGCAGACTTTATTATCAGAGAAGAGGAAGGAAAGACTTCAAGACAAAAGAGAGGTGTTACTTTTCCCAGGAGAGACGGCCGCCATGTCCTCAACCCAACCCTCAATCATCAGGGTTAGGGTTAGGGCTAACCCTATCCCTATCATAGCATGCTGAGGTTTGATTTGAACCCTGAGAGTTCTTTCATTCACTTGATCTATTTTTGGACATTGTAGAGATTCCTATTCTAAAGCCAAAGTGAGATGAAGAGATATGTCCTGAGAGATTGAGACAGTTGTTTGAATAGTGATGTTATTCCGTATCCTCTACATACATGCCTTTCTATCTTTGAAAGACAGTCTTATTAGCTTCTAGTGGGGGGGGGGGAGGTCGAAAAAAAAAAATCTTTCCAAACATTATGGCAAGATGCAGCCAACTCAAAGTGGACTTCAGGGTCAGGGAACATAGATAGTATGAGGGCCGGTTCAGCACATGACCCACTTCCCCCAGTGAGCCTGGATGAAGTGGGCCACTGGCCCTCTCTCTGGGGGAGATGATGTGGGTCCTGGGGTGGAGAACACGGGAACGTCACTCAGTCCTCCGTGAAAAAGATCAGAAAGAGCATTCTTCAAACGGCGGCTTGGTGAAAACCTTCCTGCCTCATCCATTAAACGCTCTGGCTTTGTTGTGTCTTTACAGTGGGCAGGGAGGACCACAAACTGACCCTGTGTGTGTGTGTGTGTGTGTGTGTGTGTGCGCGTGTGTGTGCGCATGCATGTGTGTGTGTGTACGTGCATGCCTGTATGTGTGTGTGTGTGTGTGTGTGTGTGTAAGCAGGGGGCCTCTCCATCAAGCCTCAAGACAGTAATTTGCCACTTCATTACTAGCTGGGCCCTGTGTGAGAGCCTGTCACACACACACACACACACACACACACACACACAGAGCGAGAGAGAGAGAGAGGGGAAGAGAGAGAGAGCTAGCTCAGTTAAACGTTAGCTTTTTCAAACCTCATGTGATATATATTATATGATGATATTACAGTAATATAGTTTAATGATAATGTGAACAATTGGGATGTTTTCACACATGACACCATAACACACATGCTTATCATGTGTGTGTGTGTGTGTGGGTGTGTGGTTGTGTGCGTGCATGTGTGCGTGCTTGGGTGTGTGTGTGCGATGTGCGATTGTGTGTGGGGTGTGCGTGCATGTGTGTGTGTTGTTGTGTTTGGGGTGTGCGTGCATGTGTGTGTTGTTGTGTGTGGGGTGTGTGTGTGTGTGTGTGTGTGTGTTGGTGTGTCGGTGTGTGGGGTGTGTGCGTGCATGTGTGTCGTTGTGTGTGGGGTGTGTGTGTGTATGTGTGTTGTTGTGTGTGTGGGGTGTGTGTGTTGTTATGTGTGTGGGGTGTGCATGTGTGTTGTTATGTGTGGGGTGTGTGTGTGTTGTGTGCGTGCATGTGTGCATGCTTGGGTGTGTGTGTGCGATGTGTGATTGTGTGTGGGGTGTGCGTGCATGTGTGTGTGTCTGTGTGTCGTTGTGTGTGGGGTGTGTGTGTTGTTATGTGTGTGGGGTGTGCGTGTGTGTTGTTATGTGTGTGGTGTGTGTGTGTGTGTGTTTCGTTGTGTTTGGGGAGTGCGCACATGTGTGTGTGTGGGGTCTGTGTGTGTTGTTGTGTGTGTGGGGTGAATGTGTGTGTGTTGTGTGTGTGGGGTGTGCGTGTGTGTGGTTGAGCAGGACGAGGACAAAAAGCGCCTCTGAACGTTGGAGGGGAACCTGAGCAGATCCAGCTGAGGGGGACAGCATGTTGCAGCAGGGAGGGGCCGGGTGGGGGGGCC
>JAOPJJ010106513.1:5000-12706 GCA_027122795.1 Enchelyopus cimbrius
AGCGTGGGAGCTGCTGTGGAGGAACGTGCGCGAGAGGCGGCTGGCAGGTCAGTGGCGCGAGGCTCCGACCGCGCGCGGCTCCGGACCGCCGCCGCCGCCGCCGTGACAGCGGGGGTCCCGCCGTGACAGCGGCGGCGGCTCCGGTCCGACAACTCAAACCTCAACGTCCACTCGATGCAGTTTACGTGCTTTAGTAACGCTTAACGTGCTTTAGTAACGTTAAACGTGCTTTAGTAACGTGTAACGTGCTTTAGTAACGTTAAACGTGCTTTAGTAACGTTCAACGTGCTTTAGTAACGTGTAACGTGCTTTAGTAACGTGTAACGTGCTTTAGTAACGTTTAACGAGCTTTAGTAACGTTTAGCGTGCTTTAGTAACGTTTGACGTGCTTTAGTAACGTTTAGCGTGCTTTAGTAACGTTTAACGTGCTTCAGTAACGTTTGACGTGCTTTAGTAACGTTTGACGTGCTTCAGTAACGTTTGACGTGCTTTAGTAACGTTTGACGTGCTTTAGTAACGTTTGACGTGCTTCAGTAACGTTAACGTGCTTTAGTAACGTTTAACGTGCTTGAAGATTTACACAATATACGTCACTTTAATGCGTGACGCGAGTGGAGACTTGTGATATTGTCAGAAGGTCATTCATTGCCGGCGTGCAGCGTGGAGCGCTAGCAGCAGGGGGTCGGAGCAGCCGGACGTGTTTGATATCACCCGTGTGTTGCTGTGTGTCGGTCCTTCATGTGCTTGTTGGTCAATATGTTGTGATTCTCCTTTAACGTCCTGCGTTACGTCACACAGTTTAAACGTCATTGCACCAACTTTGGTGATGGGATGTGTGTGTGTGTGTGTGTGTGTGTGTGTGTGTGTGTGTGTTGGGTCAGTCGGTTTACTTTCTCTGTTGGATGCACAGAGAGGGCATCTCTCTCTCTGTCTCTCTCTGTCTGTCTCTCTCTCTCTCTCTCTGTCTCTCTCGGTCTCTCTCTGTCTGTCTCTCTCTCTCACCCTCTCTCTCTCTCTGGCTCTCTCTCTCTCTCTCTCTCTCTCTGCAGCTGCCATCTCTTCTCGTGTTAACTTAATTATTGACATTTCTGTCTTTTAAGCAAATTAAAAGCCTGACATTCCCGCGTCGACGTAGCGCCGGGCCAAGGGACCTCTGCACTACGCTGAGTTAGGCTAAAAGCCTTTCTGTTAGCCTAGCGGAATATAGCTCACACACACACACACAAATACACACACACACACACACACACACACAAATACACACACACAGACACACACACACCAAACCAAAAGACACATCTCTATACACATGTACCTAAGTGCACGTGGAACAAACAGACACACACACACACACACACACACACACACACACACACAAAAGACCAAACCAAAAGACACTGAGGATGAGGAAGATGACAGTGAGGATGATGATGATGTGAGGATGATGATGATGTTCAGGATGAGGAAGATGACATGAAGATGGTGATGAGGATGATGATGAGGTTGATGACTGCTGCAGGGTTCCTCCCGTTGCCCTTGGCGATGAGGACACAGTGAGAGTTCATCACAGCGGTTTGATTCAGTGTGTGTGTGGTCTGACCGCAGCTCACCTTTGTGTGAGTGGGATTACTGGGTTTGAGTGTGTGCGTGTGTGTGTGTTGTACACTGAGAACTGTGCTTTAATGTGAATGAACATGACTTCCGATTTTCTTTGCCCTCCTCAATTCCATAGCTCAGTCTCCTTGGTGTGTGAGTGTGTTTGTGTGTGTGCGTGCGTGTGTGTGCGTGTTCACGTGTGCGTGTCGGGCCGAGAGAGCTTTATACAGTCTGTGTGTTTACATGAACGAACGTGACTTTCTCCCTCGTCTGGAGGACGAGTTTCAGAACAAACCGTTTCCTGAGCGCTCTGTGATCTTCAGGTTCTGTTCCTTCAATCACCGTCCACCCCCTCCCCCCCGCCCACCCCACCCCCACGACAGCTCCCCCACTCAGATACAACACCTCGTCCAGCCCGTCTCCCATGTCCTGACCAGACACCAGACCCACCCTGTGGTCACCTCCAACACTCTCCCCTCACACGTAGCGCAGATCCACGCGATCATCGCTCCGTGCGTCCGTCTCCAGGCCACGCTGCATTCACAACAAAACAGGACTACGTTTTACAAACATTCGCTATCGACGCGCTACGAATCCAACATGAACGGCAACAACAAATGCGTCGGGTCCAACACTATTGACTCAAACAGTAACGGGGCACATCGCCGCGTCATACTCTCGTACTTTGTATCTGCTGGCTCACAGCCAATGTTCCCTTTCCATGGGTTTTTATGAAAGTTGTTAAAAGTCACGTGAGAGAAGGGTTCGCTTCGCGCTTCAGGCCACGCTGAATTCACAACGTTGCCGTCACCGTCTGGGTCGCAGGGAGCCTGATTGGCTTCGGGGTCTCATTTGTCGGTGTCGCCGTCCTGTGGGATTCAAACCCTCGACTGTAGTTGAGGTTACCCCTTGGGTCACGCTCAGTTCCTCATCAGGACGTCTGCTGTGTGTTCGCTCTTCACGTCCAGCGCTATCAGGGTTAAAAAGCCACGCTGTGCGCAATCTGAAAACCAAAGTCGCTGCAGATTTGAATAGAGGATGTAATCTTAGAGGATGTAGTCTGGACTCTTGTTTGCATTCATGCAAAGCTTCTGGCCATGCGTGAGATGATTGGAGATAGGGACATGCCTGCGTGGATGTTACCTTATGACTGTGTTACCGTCTACACTGAGTTGTCACCGCTGCTATCGTAACATCTCACTGACCACTGACTGTCTGTATACTGCAATGTATTTATATCACTATCGGACTGCAGTGACTATATATTCTGAGATGTTACTACCTCTATGGTCACATCCAGTGTTG
The DNA here is from genome assembly GCA_027122795.1 of Enchelyopus cimbrius. Taxonomy (NCBI): domain Eukaryota; kingdom Metazoa; phylum Chordata; class Actinopteri; order Gadiformes; family Gaidropsaridae; genus Enchelyopus; species Enchelyopus cimbrius. The sequence goes on from JAOPJJ010106513.1 coordinate 7,902, forward strand.
GGGAGTAACTGAATCCACATATTCCTGATGACGTATTCTGAATACACAATATGACTCACTGTGTTTAGTGACGGTGACCTTCAGAATACAATAGTAGTTTGATTCACACTTGATAAAATGTAAAACAGTGCTTATGTAATCCAAGTATTTAGTGACAGTACTTAGATGGAGTAATGTGGTGGAATACATTACACATTACATTTTACAGCGTGTATTCTGTAACTGATTACATTTTAAAGTATCCTTCCCAACACTGGTTACATCTCAGAAGCCTGTATCTATATAACTATATAACCGTGTCACTACACATACTGAGGGGTTAGTTCAGCAGCCTGTATCTATCAGTCGGAGGTGCAGAAGGACCCTGAACTCATCTCTCAGAGGACGTTTCGCAGCGTTTCTGTCTGGTGGTTCTGTCTACCCCACTACCTTCGTACAGTGAGGGTGTTTTCCTGCAGAGGGCAGCCCAGCCGCTCTGCAGAGGCCTGGTGTCTGATACCAGCTCAAGGGAGAGACTGCTGCTTGGTTCCGGGCATCGAGCGCAAATATTTGATCATCGCTTGGCTCCGCGTTTTTTATCCTGTCGGCCAGGCGGCTCATCTGCTCTGACTCGCCTGTCTTCCGCCAACGTGTGTGTGTGTGCGTGTACGTGTGTGTGTGTGTGTCGCAGTGTGTGTAGTTGCATGCCAACTTCCTCCCACGGCATTCCATGCGTTTATCCTTTAGCCCCGCTGCTCTGCGCCGCTACGCTACGCTACGCTAGATAGCAGCGCTACGCTCCGCGGCGGCGCAGGGGTCAGCCATCAGTCAGCTAGCATGACCGTCCCGCTAAGGCTGGCGCGGAGACGCAGCCGGTGAAGGGTCGACGTGAGCGAGGCCGGTCGGTACGTCGCTCGGTACGCACGCTGCTGGGAGGCCTGCGGGCTGAACCAGCGACGGCGCCACGTGGTGGACAGGGGTGGCCGTGGCCACCATTGGTCAAACTTTCATTCAGGCACCATCAGTTTACTTATAGAGCGGAGCAAGATAGACGAGTGGCATCACGGAGGTGAAGTACGTTCTGAGCCTGAATGGACGCCATTTTGATAAGCCAGCTCCACATTCTAGGCCCGATTCAAGCCAATAAGGCCTCATAGGATTAAACATCACTTGTATAAATGAATATAATTTCTCGCAAAAGCGATGCTGGGCAATTCCACCCTATTCTTACCCACCACTAGATGGCCCTGATCTTACTAAAATGGCGCCCAGAGAGTTCGACAACGTACTTCACTGTTGTCAACGTAGTTTCCCGCCTGTGATCCATCTTGCCGCGCTGTGTAGTACTCGCCATCGACCAATCACAGTGAGAGGCCGCGCCCACGGCGCTCCATCACAGCTCGTGACACGATGGCTCCGAGCCCCCGACCTCCACTCGGCTGGCGGCGTTTCCACGGCACGCGCCTGGCGGGGGCGGGCTGAATGCAGCGTCTGTCCTGTGCGGTGGGGGGCGAAGGAGGAGGAGGAGGAGGAGGAGGAGGAGGACAGAAGCATCCAGAAACAAAGGCGCTCTCCTACGCAGGAGCATTCCTCGCCGGGTCCCCTCGCGCCCGGCCGGCCATTGTTCCCGGCCTTCCGCTCTGCGCTACGGGATGCTGGAGCTACGTACCCCCCCTCCCCCCCGGCGTAACGCGCGTGTGTGTGTAGCACTACACACACACACACACACGTGAATACACACAGACACACACACACACACGTAAAAACACACAGACACACACACACACGTAAATACACACAGACACACACACACACACACATACAAACACACGCACACACAAAACACACACATTGGCAGCTGGCTGGCGTTCGCCGCGGTAACATTTGCTCCTGGCAGCCTATCAGGAAGTCTCTTCTCATAGCAGCTTCCTATTGGCTGCGCTGCTGGTCACATGACCAGAGGACGGATGAGGTTGACGCGGCCCCCACTGAGCCGCCCCCTCCCACCCCACCCCACCCCACCCCACCCCCCAGCCCTTCACTTTGTGAGTCCGTTCCAGCCGGCCAATCACACGGAGCGGGGCGCGGACAGGATCAGACACGCTGGGCGAGCGGGGGGGAGAGAGAGAGAGAGAGAGAGAGAGATGTCTGTCCGTTGAGTCAGGGAACCTGAAGCAGCCTGTTGCTCGGGCGTGCGAGGGATCCTCTCCACTGTACTCTCGGAACGAGAGAGAGAGAGGTAAACTGAGGGGGAGAGAGAAAGAGAGAGAGAGCTCCGGGTGGGTGAGGTGTTGGGGGAGAGAGAGAGACAGCAAGCTCAGTCGTGGGTCTGAGGGTCGACGAGGCGCTGCTCCCGCCTCAGACCAGAGCAGAGCCCAGCGCCGCCCGCCGTCTGCACCAGCCGTGACCTTCGCCATGACCTCCTCAGCGCGCTGGACCGGAGCCGCGCCCCCCACGCAGGAGGAGGACCGGGGAGCAGGGGAGGACCGGACCCCCGCCGGTGAAGACCAGGGACACGATGGGGCGAAGACTGTCATCGTGGACCAGAGAGGTCAAGGGTCACGGGGTGGAAGGAAGGAGGAGGAGGAAGAGGAGGAGGAGGAAGAGGAAGGCGAGGACGCCAACTGCGAGAGCGACGGAGAGGGCGACGCGGGCGGACAGGTGTGCCTGGGCGCCATGACCCTGGACGAGCAGGACTTCTACCTGCGGATAGGCCACACCCCCCGCCGGCGCTCCGCCCTGCGCCTGTCGCGGATCATCGCCCGGCAACAGCTGCTGGCCAGGCTGCAGCGAGGTAGAGACGGGGGAGGGGGGGGGGAGATGGTGGTGGAGGTGGTGCAGACGGGTGAGGCGGGGGAGAGGGGGGAGGTGGTGGAGAGTGAGACGGTGTTCATGTTGGGTTCTCGGTTGGTTCTCCGGTGGGTGAGGGAACGCCTCACTGGCCGTCACAATTGGCTTAAACTGGTTCTTCTATGTCAGTGGTGAACGGAGGTGAAAGGTGATTTCATCCAGGCCGTAGCGGTTGAGGCGTCTCTGGACTGCGTTCTGTTTGAGTCTGGGATTAGGGTTAGGGTTCTGCGTCAGGCTGGGGGTTTGGAACGTGCAGCGTTCCCTCTGAATGCTCTTCAGGAGGCGTTTTGACAAGACCATACATAGATTTGTTTGTGTCCCTGCCCTCTCATTCCAGGGTCATTTCCTCCACTTCCTGTCACATGGCGTGTGTGTTTGTAGGGGCGTGGACGGCGACACTTCCTGGTTGTCATGGGAACGTCCCCGCGCCGCGGCAACCAGGCAATTAGACCGGCCCTTCCGCGCCGTCGCTGTTTGAGCTCGACCTCCGCTGGGCTGGGCGCGTGGAAGTCTGCCGAAGGCGCCGTCACTTCCCGTGCGCTTTCGCTCGCTAGCTGGGAGCTCCGGGGGTCCGTAGTCCCCCCCAGGAGTGCTCTCTCCTGATTGGATAATATGGGACGGGGTACAAGAAAATAAGGTTTGCAGTTTAGCGCTGAGTGGAGGGTCTTGGCGAGGAGATCCACGCCGCGTCCCGGACACTGCTGATAGGCCGTCAGATAGCGAGCTGTTTTAACGCTTATTTTCTGCTCAAATAAAAACAGCCCACTGTGCCTTTAACGTCCCGACGTGTCACCTGCGCACTCCTCTCAGAGTGCCGCAGTGTGCTCTGGTCCCGCGGAACGGGGCTGGGCTCTGAAGCGCTGCGAGAGGAAGGAGCCTGTCGGATCTTGTGCTTTGGCATGCAGGGCCGCTCGCTCCTTCAGAGAGCGGAGCGCTCAGACGGGGCGTGAAGAATGAGCGGGAACGAGAGAGGGAGAGGGAGAGAGAGAGGGGGAGAGAAAGGGAGAGAGAGGGAGAGAGGGAGAGAGAGAGAGGGAGAGGGAGAGAGAGAGGGAGAGAGAGGGAGAGTGAATGGGGATGGAGATGGTGTGCAGGAATGCGGGATGCAGGTTAGTGCCTGCATCCTTTTAAACAGCAATCATGCACACAGCAACTGTGATGCATGTGCTCTTACTTATAGACGCATTCTTGCTCTGTTTTATTTGTCTCTCACACACACACACGCGCACACACACACACACACGCGCACACACACACATACACGCACACGCACACACGCACACACACACACGCACACACAGGCTATCAAAGTGCTACAATGCACATACATAAATAAAAACAAACAACAGGAAAGACAGGACGGCACACACACACACACACGCGCACACACACACATCCTCACACACAGACATGGCCACATGCATATACACACACAGACATATACACACACACGCACACACACACACACACACACACACACTCTCAGGCAGAATGCATGAGACATGTTTGACGTTGCACTTTTCCGTTCCCCTCACCCCAGCCCTGATCCTATATGTTCAGCGGTTGCTGGTCCAGAATCAGTTCTTCCCCGTTTCAACGACTCAACCCTGGAGCTAAACAGAGGATGCTCCTGACGCGAGGTCTGCAGAACGTCCTGTCGTTACCGCAATAACAGCCAAAACCCTGAGATGTGATGACGGGGGATTCTGTCGTCTCGCTGAAACGCCTTCACACGACTCGGGGTTTGTTCTGAGGAAGACTTGACCCCCTCTGCTGGAGGAACGCCGACATCACAGTCCCAGTGCAATGTCACGCGTCTGCTTTGCTGTTCATGTATAACTGCTGAACGTGTGTCAGCAGTGTGTCAGGGCAGCAGGACGATGACGACGTATACGTCACCTGGTATAAGTGATACGATTGGCTATGAATCGCGCGCAGAGCAGCATGGGAATAACCAGGCTGACATACAGACGCAT
>JAOPJJ010106670.1:0-12632 GCA_027122795.1 Enchelyopus cimbrius
CCCCCTCCAGTGCTGCTTTGTTTTGGTTCCGTTTCCCCTGGCTCCCACTCCGGTCCTGCCTTCCGTGTTGCTGTGGAAACCTCCTCATTATTGTTTCTAGCTTAGTGTGTGTGTTTGTGTGTGTGTGCCAGTGTGTGCGTGTGTGTGTGTCTGTGTGAGAGAGAGATACTATGTATGCTTGGACATGGGCTGCCACTTTGATGGAAGTGATTCAAGCTGCCTGCGGCCCTACAACTTTTCTCCACTTACGTTCCTGACTTTAGGCAACCTCTGGCCACTTTTGTACTATAGCGTTAAGTAATTCATTACAAACCATATTCTATTTGTTTAAATCATTTTATATTCAGACATCTGTCAGCCATTTATTTATTTATTTATTTATTTATTATAACTGTATCTTCTTTACCGTTTCTCATTAGCACATACACCTCACACCCCTCTGTGATTGGTTGATGGCCGCGTCGTTCTGATTTGATCACAGCTATGCTGTTTCTGATTGGTTCAGGGCCAGATCAAGGAATGCGTGTGCTCTGAAGACACACAACCTGGTTAAATAGATTATTGATGCGGCCTAGTCTTCTGGTTGGCTGCTTGATCATTATGTCACCAGGGAGAGCTGTTGTTCAACCAATGGCACCTTGACTCATGCAAACACCTCCTTCACCTCTGAATCAATCCACACGCTATTCCAACGTTAATAACAATAGATAATACATTATATTTGAGCGACTCAATGTATATCCATTATATTATTTATTTGAATGTGATTTCCAGTGTTTGTCACAACTTCCTTTGGGAGAAAGGTTCCCATTATTTGCTTCCTCACTGCCACTATTAGAACCACTACTACTAGTAATGTACTTTTACTGAATTATAATTAATAATAGTAAGACTACCTGTACTACACCAACTACTACTGCTGGTACTGTCATAATAATAATAATACTACTGCCCTACTACTATAATGATAATAGCATCAACAGCAATATTCCCAGTGCAGGAGGTGTTCAGTGGCATTGTATATTCTCTGTTGTTTATAGTTAATATGTAGGCCATCATTAATCATGAACAGTTCAGATAAAGGCTAAAGAAAAGTGCTTTGCCGTACTCTAAGTGAGAGTAAAAGAGTCATCGGAGACACACCACCTCCTACACAGACGCAGCACGTCCTCATTCAGCCAGGCCCTGAGGCGAGTTTGAACCCACGATGTTGAAGAATTGTATTTAGCGTAAACCGTGACCGACCAACCACCAGCGTCACTACACCCTACTGGGTAACACTATATAATAAGGAATGGCTATACATTTTTAATAAATGAAGAATACATGATTAATACATGATAATAAATCATGTATTATGTATATAATTCATATTTGATGATATGACCTACATTGTAGTAATTGTATAAATGATTAATAAATGATTAATACATAGTGTAAGGGATAGGAGAGCCTCGTCGCGGTGGGAGTGTTTTATTGTTGCCGGTGGAGTGTTGCCTGCAGAGGGAAACAGCAGCCATTTGAAACGATTGTCAAGAGCCTAATGCAGTGTTTGCAACATCATTATTCCAGTGTAGCACCGTAGCGCTAAATGAGAGGAGGGCTGCTAATGTCCCCATCGAGCACTCCCACCTCCAGCACAGACTACACGCTGCAGACCTCTGCTCAGTCACTCACCCAGCACAGACGACACACTGCAGGCCTCTGCTCAGTCACTCACCCAGCACTCTCTCTCAGGGCCAAACAGGGCCTTTCTGTTGGGGAACTTTAGTGCAAGTTAACTGCTAATACAAGAGCGCTGAAACTCCAGTCACAGGTTGGAATTCTTAACTATTGCTTTCAGCTGGGAATCAAACACGATAAACAAGGATGGCATAAATGTAAAAAAAGAGCCGTACATGTGAAATATTAACATGGATGGCTGCTTGACCTTTCTTCCCTATGTTTTGCCTACAATCTATCTACCTATATGCCAATTGTCTATCTATCTAGCTGTCCATCCGTCCGTCCGTCCGCCTGTCTGTCTGTCAATGGAACTACCTGACAATCTGTTTGTCGAGCCATCTGTCCTACTGTCTCCAGACCTATCCACTCTACGTATCTTTGTTTGTGTGTTGTCTGTCAGTTGGATGTTTGTCTGTCAGGACTTTCCAGCAAAGGACTCTTGCTGGACTGATATTGTTCAGATCAGATGACCTTTGACACTGGATAGTTGTCAGCCAGTCCTCCCTCCCATGCACCTGATTTACCAAGCGGCTGATTGAATGCCCAAAATATGATACTATTCTCCCTGGTTTATCGTGAAAACTAGTGAAATTATTTTGGAATTGAAAGAATCTCCTGAACACTGAAATAAAAAACAGAAATAGAGATACTAGACGAGATAGCATGAAATGAGCTGGTGATGTTGATTGAATTTATATTTCCTTTTTGGTGTGATCACATCATAACTTGGATGAAGACAGGGGCTTCACTTCAGGGCCTTTGTACTTTGATGTCTTTATGAAAGAATTGTGTCAGGCCGTATTCTCCAAAGGTTTCTTTGTTCAATATTACCTAAATCCATTTTAATTGAGTCTCCCTCTTCAATATTCCTCTGGTGTGTCTCGATCAAAACCCAACCACACTGCTCCAAAGCAGAAGCAACATGCATTTATTTGAGTAGTTTTCATTGCTATGTTTATGATGTACTGCAACATCAACACCATCTACATCAACGTATGCTGTTAAATATAAGCTTGTTTTGATTCATTTGGAAATTGCATGAATGTGACTATGGGTTTTGCTCATGAAGCGGTAAACTTTTCACCACCAACATCAATCTCAAGCTGTCTATGATAACCTCTGTCATTTATTTAATTCATGTTTGGGGTATTTACTCAATGGAAAATAGCAGCACAAAGTGCTGCTATTTTCTGTTGAGCAATTTGCGAAAATATACTTATGCTGCCCAAGATTCTTGTTGACATTTAAATACTATACTATACTATTTATTATGCATAATATGCCTTATAATGTTTAAAGAAAAAGAAAACGTGTAAGGAAGGATTTTGTGCTTACTACAGCAAAGAAGTTTCTCTGTGACTTGTAATGTCTTCTTTGGACATCTTTTGAAGTCTGCTGCACCAAAGTTCTGAGGCCAAGAAAATGTTTTATCTGAAGTGAAAAATTGTTTCTTGCATAAACTGCTTCTTTGCATAGCATCCCAAATACGAATACTTGTGCCACTGTATGAATGTAAGACAAAATGTATATTCCCAATATACCTTTATTTTTGTTATCCTAGAGGTGATCTTCAGGAGTATTGGTACGGTGGTGTGTAGAGATCAATTTCAGGTGGCTTTACAGTTGGTAATGTTTTACCAACTGTAAAACATTACAAGGAGTGTCTGATTTTAAAAGTGTGTAGTTTACACATGCTTTGTATATCCCAGCTGCAGGTTGATGAACCCGTATGCCATCAACACAAAATAACACCAACAACTAAAGCAATCATTCTTAAACAACCACAAGCAGAAAGTTTTGCTCACTCCATTTACATTTTATGTATTGGCCTGCAAAATATGCTGATAGGAGACTTAATAAGTACAATAATCATTAGTGGCTAATATTGTATTTATTGGTCTATCTGAAAGATAGACCAAATGACAACAACACTAACGATAACCGCATTACATGTTGTTATCCAGTCCGGTGTGATCTCTCCCAGTGGAATCTGAGCACCACATAGGCTCATGTGATGCTAATTGTTTGTGACTGCTCTCTGCACAGGGCGGGGGAACATGGTCCAGGATTGCATTACTTGTTGGTATCCAGGCAACAACAGACGGAATGCCTTTATGTTGTTTTTGGCTGTTCGTGGGAGACATGTCCTATATGCTCTGTAGTGTGTGTTTGTGTGGGTGTGTATGCGTGTGTGTATGTGTGGGTCTGTCTATGTCTGTGTATGTTTGTCTTTGTGTGTGTGTGTGTATTTGTGTGTGTGTGTGTGTGTGCGTGTATGTGTGGTGTGGGTCTTTCTGTGTGTGTGTGTGTGTGTGTGTGTGTGTGTGTGCGTGTAGGCATGTGTGTGTGTCAGTGATGTCATCCTAGGAGCTCATTTCAAAACATCTGAACTATGAAGTGATGTTGCCGTGCATCAGACCTGAGCTGAAGCGTTTCCTTTGTGCTGGCTGCTCCTGGGGAGTTTGAATGAGTGTCTGATGGGTTCTATTGAGCTCTGAAATGATTGGGTAACATTAACATTCACACTGTACCAGACATCTTTATCCTCTCACCTTTGTGAGCCACAGAATGAGCGGGAAACCATTGAATTTTGTTCAAGGTTTTTGTTTTTAATAGGTGGTCGTTTTGTGGTTTAACATTCTATCCATGTCCCCGTTGACGTGCATACAGGTTTGTTTGCAAACTACTTTCACATGACATGTTTAATTAAAGTTGCCCATCACAGCGTCTATTTGTTGTCAAGGAGCTATTATTTCCATGGCAATTATGTACCCTTTAAGGAAGGCCTGTCAGGAAAACTGGATGCTAATGAAAGTCATCACAACAGAGTGACGCTTGTGATGAACTCTCATAACCCTCTCATTAATGAGCCACTGTCCTTCATGAAAGATTGACACAGAAATAAACTAGTACCTGAACAGCCGTATTGCCTATAGTTCAGATGTATTTTATTTAAGAGTGGGGTACTTTGTGTGTATGTATTTTACAATTACTTATTTCCTGTACAGTTCTGTCCTATTTTCGATTGACATATTGTAAACGCGTTTTCACTGCTTCACGGTGGTTAGTGTGTATTTAGCATTGCTCATTCACGCCGACCGGCCGACACTAATTCCTTGTTTGGTTAACCTACTTGGCCCTGAATACCTCTGAGCTTCACGTCCTGAAAGAGGTTCCGGCTGACGTGGAGAGGGAGCTGGAATCTCGTCTGGTGGGAGGGTGGGGGGGGATGATGAGGCGTCCTGGGTGACCAGCTTCGTGCCGGCGGCCTCGTCCTCCGGATGTGAAATAGTGACACACTTGAGGATTGGGTGACACATATTCCGATAGCAGGAACTTCCTCAGATTTCCACACACGATAGAGGAGGAGCCTTGGGACGCGGTCCATTAAGCACGCCACAAAGTCCAGGACAAGCCCTGTAAAACATACGGAGGCCACTTCCTCTTCCTCACACTCTTTCAGAATAAAGGTGGAGAAATAGCCCCGCAAAAGGAGGAGTGCGTTTGAAAAGAGTAATTGCTTATTTCTTTATTCGTAATAAGTCTAGAAAAAGTGCAGTAATATTTCTGGGATTTATTGGAGTTTGAATGTCTCTCATGTTGGTAATATTTGAAGGATGCTATCATCCCATCAATCACCCCAGCCTGGGTATTGGACACAAACAGTTAGCCTTAACCCTAGTGAATAAGTGTGAGAAATAATGTGGGTCTTATTTGCCAAACTGGACCCCTTTTTGTGCATTCTAGTGCACTTTTAAAGTATAACTTTCAATTCCCACCCTGAACTCTGAGCCTCCACATTAGGGATTTCATGTGGAACACGCCTGCAGCTGTTGGGGATGTTCTGGTGTCTCTGGGGCGTAGCCGAGCGCACATGCAGAATCGGAAACCAACGCCACCATTTGGTGTCAACAGTGTCATGGTTGGGGGAACCGCAGGACATTTCAGCCTGTTTGCTAGGCTCTGCCTTCGGGGTTCGAAAGACACATTTCAAACGTGTTTGCTTGTATTTACGTAACCTCAGCCAAAATGGCCCCCCACCATGTGGGCGCTGAGGATGTTATTTTAGTTTGTTTTATTTTTACTCTTAGCTCAGTGTTACATACACTGGAATATCAAACCATGGCATACGGCTGTAGAGATGGCGCTGGAAGGGGCCGTACCCTCCGTCCAACAGGATATGGACGCCACGCCGAGCGGCGCAGAGCAGACAGCGGCTGTCAGCAAATCGATGGAAACTTCAGAGGCTGTGGCCAAGCCGACCCAGAGGGAGCAAGTGTACCGGTTACTATGCATGGAGGCTGAATGCCTCACAGGGATCCAGGCGTTGGACTCCTGCTTTAAATGGAATAGTAATGGCCTGCATTTATAGAGCGCTATTATCCAAAACGCTGTACAATGAATACCTCACATCCACCCATTCATACAGGTCAGCCATGCAAGGCGACAGCCAGCACATGGGGAACAGGTAGGGGTTAGTTGTCTTGTTCAGGGAAAACCTCAACACTATGGCATCAAACTAACAACCTTCTCTAGCCCCTGAGCCACTGAGCCCTCTCTTCAGGACCCCAGAGATGAACTGGGATACTGGACAACCAAGTCCTGGAGGGCAGAGGAGGTCATGCAGTGTTGATAAAGTCAAAGCCAATGCTAAGGGGGTGATTTCATGGTGATTTCATGGTGATTTCATGGTGATGTCATGGTGGCCCTGGGGGTGGCAACTGCATTATTATGATTAAGTTGTCTTCACCAACGTACGTTGCTACAGTGACTGCGATTGTTTCGCCTCCCAGCCGCTGCTGACCTTACAGCTTATAAACCACTTAAAGTGCCAGGCAGCCTGGAGCATGGAGGCGCGTTGCTATGAAACAGAATGGGATGTACATCACCTGCTGAATAATGAAGATAGGAGTTGATGGAGTTGAACAACCAATGTCCACAAGAGAAACATTCAAGCATTGAATTGCAATGCTGAAAATGTGAATGCACTTTGTTTGGATTACATATACTGAATTTCATTTTCACTAGGTCATTTGGCGCTCATATAGGCTCATACCCCACCGCACCGTTAGCGATCAACGTACCGGTAGATCCCAGTGGCAGATGGGTCTGGGTGATATATCCTGCAGATGACTTTAGCCACGCTGAAGTGTTTAATACGGAGCTATGGTTGTTATGTGTGTGTGCGTATGTTGTGTGTCGCACACACGTGTGATTGTGTCGTGTTGTGCTCTGCCACTAACTACCTCGTCCAGACCGAGGTCCGTTCACTTCTGCAGCAGGCAAAGCAAATCCTCTGATGGCGGCTACTCTACCACATCGCTATGCCAACAGAGCCAATGAGGTCATGGTTCTGTGGGAGCATGAGAACACAGGAAATTCCATCGGAGCGGTTAAATAGGCCCTGATCATGTGACCCCCTCTTGGGTGCAGACCCCAGACCAGACCCCAGAGCCCTCCCAGAGAGGTCTGCCTCTTTTTTATCACACTGAGTCAGACTTCTGGGATGCCGGTCTCACAGCCCTCCTCTATGATGCACACACCCAAACAAACACACACACACACACACACAAACTATATCTCATTCACTCACTAACCCAATTTCCTGCCTACTTCCACACACACACACACACACACACAAACACACACACACAGAAACAAACAAACACACACACATACGCACACACACAAACACATATGCACACATTTTTCACAAATAATTTGTTTTGTTTGAGGTATTGTTTGGAACCCATCACTCTCTGTGTTGTGGACGAGAGAGAGAGAGGGGGGGGGGAGAGAGAGGGAGAGAGAAATAGAGGGAGAGAAAGAGTTACAGCGAGCATGAGAGAGGAAGGAAGAGAGAGAGAGAGAGAGAGATGGAGAGAGAGAGAGGGAAGGCGGGAGAGATGGAGGTGGAGGAGAGAGAGCCATGAGGATGAGGACTCGACCATGGCTGTGGTTGCCCTGGCAACCGCCCAAGATGATGAAATCTGACTTCCTCTCCAAAGTGTTTATCTGGACACACAGTGTACACGTGGGGTTGATGGACAGCAAACCAAGTCCATTTGATGGGCCACAATTATAACAAATAATGAGTTGCCAAATGCAGGTTTTACAACGGCAAAAAACAACTATTATTGATTATTTAAATTGTTGTTAGTAGATTAAATTAGTTGGACGTCATCTTAAGCCATTGTTTTTACTACTCCTGTCTGACTGCTTAGTACATAATAACAGTGGATAATATCAGAACATTATCATGTCTTAAGCATTTTGTTTGTATAAAACATTCATCCAAGAGGCAGGTAGCACCGATCAACCAACAAATGTGGGATTACAAAAACATCCAAACTGACCAAAAGGAAGATGGACAAAAATGTTTTAATAAAATCGATAAACAGCAGATTACAAACTATTCTAAACAAACGGATCAGGAAAAACTCCTCAACAGGATATTGGCTCACATACTGTCAAATGACTCAGTTGGCTAAAGGTGGGATGACATTTGATTTGACTCATGTGTGACCAGGTAAGTTACCTGTGTAGTAACTTAAACGTGTGATGTATTAAGATAACCAACCTTCTTCAGCTCAAATCAAATAGTATCAGATTTAAAAACAACGAAAACAAAAATATTCCAAGAAGCCATACCTCCATATCTCGCGCCAGGTCTTGTAGAAGCCTCTATACCAAAGGTTGGAGGTCGGGGCCCAGACAGACCCGCTATCCAATCAGTGAATTCTGGCCAAATGCAAATATTGAATGGTACAAGCCCCTGACAGCCAAAGATGCCGGATTTCTTTCTTGTTGTTTTTTTTTGTTAGAGCCCTTGATTTATTGTTTGCGATTCAGATGTAAAAAACATTTAGATCAATAAGAGAGGAACAGCCTATAAAATGTTTTTTTTACCCAAGCTTTGTGCATTTCTCTGACGTAGATAAACTGCTGCCAATGAAGCACAGAGGCAGAAACCACTTAAACGTTCACCTTTTGTCTGTGAAGGGTCTTATTTACAAGTGTAAATATACAAGTGTAACATATTGCTATGTTGAGGATCATTGGACATTTCATTACGTTCAAATAAAAAAAAAAACATTTGAGATTCACATTCTGTTTTTGGTTCAGCAGTACTGGAACCCTTTTGGCCCCACAGAAAAACTCCATTACACCATTGGCACCAGTGGAGGTTCCTGATACGTCCCATCATAACCACACAAGTCCCATAAACTCATAAAACTCAGATGGGTATGCCAACTTATCTGATTCTGATCAGGTAATTGTTACACAAACATGTCTCGTCATACGCAATAATCATTGGCAGAAGAAAAGATAACCATTATTTTATTGGACCTCCTTGATGACATCACGTGAGACATGAACATGATATGATGAGTCATATTCCAACGCTCCAGAAGTTTATTCATCAATGCATCTTTATTTTATATTGTGTAAGGCCTGCGATTACGCCCCATTTCTTCGTAAAATGCCCTTCAAATTAAACAAAGATGTCACTAACAGCACAGCTTTAATGTGAGGTATATATAAGTGCAGGTGTATTTTTCAACGTCAACTTCCCTCCCAGCAATATGGTCGGTTTCGAACGAATTTCTTGTAACTAATTCGATAAAACTAATTCAATTATGCACTACTGGCACAGAGGTAGAAAAGTTCAAATCCCTCCCAATAGCACATCTCCGGGCGGCACTTTGAGGGAGCGTTCCACCCAGAGGATGCTGGGTAATGTGCTCCCGATGAAAATTTCTCATTAAAGAGGGATCAATTGCTTCAGATTAGAACCATTAAGCCCTGAAAAGGCTCTTCTGGCCAGAGTGGATCGAGTTCCGACCGACTGATTAAAACACAAATGGAAAAAGAGAGGCAATCATTTGAGCTTCGTCTCTTAAACCCTCTCAATGTAATTGGAATTTGAATAAGGTTCAAATGCTAGTGGAATTCCCGCGTCCATATTCCCGCCAACTTATTTAACAGCAGCCCGATTTTTCGGACTAAGAATCTGACGTCAACGTACCATGGTTTGCTTTCCTACGAAATATGAATTTGTAATGTGTGTATTACCAGCGTCCAGATTAGTGTGTGTGTGTGTGCGTGTGTGTGTGCGTGTGTGTGTGTGTGTGTGCGTGTGTGTGTGTGCGTGAACATGCGTTATCAGCCGGATGTGCGCTCTGAAGGAATTCTCCAGCCTATGTGTTCATGAAGTTTCCCCTTCAACTCAAACTTCCCCCAGACTCCACTGAGCATGGCTGCAGTCACCAAGTGTTGGATCGTGTGCGTCTTCTCGATATGCTTTGGATCCGGATCCCAGGCTTACCACTCCGCTCATGAAGGTATGTTTCTTATTTGGCGATGTACAACCGAACACGTTACTTTCTGGAGGGTTTTAGTGCTGCAGATTTGGTTGGCTGAATGCAATACATTTTTGAAACGTTACTCATACTCTGCGTTACTCCTACTCTGTGTAATGTGATGCAAACCGTTATTACTAATTTCAAAGTAGTTTAAATTCCTACCAAACGCTAGACTTTTCATGAACTATATTTTTGTAGCCTATTCTAACACTTTTTATTCAGGAACCACGTTGTTTTTATCTTATGCCAGAGGAATAATATTGACATGAAAATACAAGATTCATTTAGAGAGGTGAATCAGTTAAGGCAATTGTCTTATGTTGGCTAATACATTTACTCCATTGATACTGCCTTTCAACGCTCTTAGTTAAAGAACCATCCTTACTCATCATTGGTGAACGGCTCACTTTTCTTTTCTTCCATTTTATATATTTCTTTAAAAGTCTCAAATGGGATGTCCTGTGAATTGGCCACCCACCCGCTTTACCCACACAGTCCATAAAAGATACATATTGTCCATAATCTTTGTGCCTCTAAACCTCTAAAAGGCAAAGTTTCCTTTCCTTCTATTCTATCTCAAATAGCCCAAAACGAGCTGTCATTAAAACATGTATATATTAAAACATGTATTCCACTCTCCGCACCACGTTGGACTCTGACTGGGCTCTGTTCCACCTGGACCTGACGTCCCGATAGGCTGCGGTCCTCTGAGGGCGGGGGGCTTTAATAAGGCTGTTCGTTATAGATGTCAGACGTTCAACAAGCTGTGACAGCTTGGAGTCTTCAAGTCCAGCACATTGGAGACAGGGCAGCTTATAAAGCATTTAACACTCTTACACCATCCATTTCTCCTGAAAGTAATCACTCGACGAGGTCAGGTGAAAATACAGAGAGGATAGAGTTCAGTTTGTGGTGCACTGGTCCCACTGGCAGTCCAATGTAAACAGGGCTAACCATGTTATGTATATGTAAGCTGATATTGATCAACCACAGCAACAATACATCTGTATCATGTTTGTCTTATGGTCAGCTGCAGCTTGAAGTGATGTGTGTGTTTGTGTTTGTGTGTGTGTGTGTATCTTGAACAATCTTTGTGGCAAGATTCCGGAAGACACAAGCCATGTCCAGACATTCCTGATTGGTGGTCTCCCTGACCTAGTCATAAATGTCATAAAACAGTTCAGCCTTAAAATTTTTTAAATGATTCATATGGCACCAAAACCAGATCTTTCCCAACATGAGTGACTTGAATTGAATTGAAAATCCTTTATTAGTCCTGCAAACAGGGACATTTACAGCAAACGGGGACATTTACAAACTTTACAGACTTGAGATCTGTATTGATATTCTGAATCTGGGCTGCTGTCCTTTCCTGAATGGCTTGGTACTGTGTAAAGTCTCCACACCTATACTCTGTACTCTATACCAGTGCTGAAGGGAAGGGCCCACCACCAAGGGATGGCTTTCCTCCAGTTAAACCTCCATCACTCACCTAACCAATACCTCAGAAAGATATTGCTGCCGCCCCAAATCGCCGCAGTCATTTGTCTTCATGGCCCATGCGTTTTTGCCTCCACACCTTGGGGCCCCAGGCTGAGTACCCTCTCAGGGGTGGGGTGTCAGAGAACATGGTTAGCTCTCATGAGCCGTTAGTTAGGGGCCATCCTTCAGGATTTATGACGTCATGTCTAAAATATGTAACACAAAACATTTTTGTACAAAAAAAGGATTTCCATCTCATTTCCTATTTTATATAATTGTACAGCACATTGTGATAGAGCGTAGAACCGTTGGGATTCATGTGAGCTCCATGGAAAGCTGTTTATGACACAGCCCCTTATCATATAAATGACCCAGGCTTATCGCTGTGGTAAATTGTCCTGTAGGTGCGGTGATATATTACAATGTTGTTTTTCAATCATAAGTTGGTAACCTTTTCTGGATTCGGGTCATGTCGTCCTGGTGTTTGCTGCTCACACACAGGAGTTAGGTCTCTGACATATTTACCGCCGTTAAAAATATTAGCATTTTAATTGCTTTTTGTCCCCGTGAGATATTCCAGAAATAATGATTACTCATGGATTGCATATTCACAAAATTTAAGTTAAAAAGATACACGAGGAAGAATAAATCAAAACAAGAAGAGTGTAGTTGTCTGTGTATTGTTGATTCCTTCTGTTGCACCTCTCATACCCTTCCTTTATAATCTTGATGCATTTACTACTACATGGGAGCAGTGTCATAAACCCCACACACTGATTATGATTCATTTTAACTCATGCCTTGCTTTAGGGCACGTGCCTTGCTCCCTGCTCTGGAAAGGAGTTGCACTTTATGACATGACTAAGCTCTGGGGCCATTAAAACACTGCTGGGTTATGCCATAGGCATAACCCAGCCTCTCTCTCTCTCTCTCTCTCTCTCTCTCTCTCTCTCTCTCTCTCTCTCTCTCTCTCTCTCTCTCGCTCTCGCGCTCTCTCTCTCTCTCTCTCTCTCTCTCTCTCTCTCTCTCTCTCTCTCTCTCTCTCTCTCTCTCTCTCTC
>JAOPJJ010106742.1:0-12606 GCA_027122795.1 Enchelyopus cimbrius
TGCGTGGGGTTGTGTTGTTGGGGGTGTGGGGGGTGGGTGGGGGGGGGGGGTGGTGGGGTGGGTGGGTGGGTGGGGGGGGAGTCCTTTCTGCTGCTGGGGGATTAGAGCTGGAAGCTCCTTGGAACTATTTACATGAGAATGGCCTGTGGGACAGCCTCTCTCTCTCTCTCTCTCTCTCTGTCTCACAGTGTCTCTCCCTCTTCTCTCTTCCCCACACGTTTCTCTCTCTTTCTCTCGGGTTCCCTCTCAATCACATTCACACTTCAGACACACAGAGAGACGCTCAGAGGAAGGAGAGAGAGGCAGAAAAGAGGACCTTCACCGTCAGAGAGAGAGAGAGAGAGAGAGAGAGAGAGAGACAGAGAGAGAGAGAGAGCGAGAGAGCGCTAGTCAGACTGTTGCTCTATCCACTACCATGCAGAGAATAGGAAGACACTGAAAACAAGAACTGGACTCATATTGCGTCAGTTGGTCCTTGTTGTGGAGTAGTGGTCCCAGTCCCCTAGGAGGGGTCTCCACTGGGCAGCCAGCGCTGGGGGAGAACGGGGCGTTCATGAATGAGAGAAGGTAGGAATTCACTTTTTTCTAACCTTTTCATCCAAACCAACCTCCCCACCCCACCCCCACCCCACGCCCAACGTCCGACCCAGATCCCCCTCTATGGGACTCTCTGGGCCTCACTACAGCGCCCCCCCCCCCCATTCTAACAATGGAGTGCTGGAGGAATGGTCCCAGTATGGCGCTGGTTTGGGGGGGGGGGGTAGGGACTCTTTCAAAACTCTCTCACACCATCAGCGACCGTTGAGCGTCTCTGCCTGCGGGTGGATTTCTATGCTTTGTTGCAGATTGTGCGTTAGCTTACTGGGCTGCTCGTTGTCACAGTAGCGTTGCTCTCCTGCATCTCGTTCTGCCCCCCGGGGGGGTAAGATGGCAGCGTTTCAGCGTGTTGTTATTGGGTCACATGGTATTTATTGATCATTCTCTGAGTTCCAACTTCCCACAACGTGCAGCAAAGGATGTGCGTCCCGTCTCTGCTACTTCTCTAGAGTGACACATCAAAACCATCCGATCCCCGCGGCGTGAGGACGTTGGTAAAGGGGTGTCTGGGGTCAGTTGAGCAGAGAAATGCGGAATTCTCTTTTTGGGGCATGTTGTAAATCGAGTAATACCCGTAGTTTATATGAGTGATCATCTCACGCTGTGTGTGCGGCCCGCGTCAGAGGCCTCGTTGCTGCTGCAGCTCACGTGTGTTCGGCCCATCGGAGGCCCACGCAGTAGAATGCAGTCCTTTATTAGCTCACACAGGTGTCTATTTGGGGAAAATATGACATTTTAAATAGAACATAATATTAAAAATCAAAAACATAAAATAGGGAGATATTTATTAAAGTGCAAAAAATAACAAGTAGATACTCTAATATGCAGCATGTATATTAGAGTATCTATAAAGTACATCAAGTAATTTATAGATACTCTAATATACAGCATGTATATTAGAGTATCTATAAAGTACATCAAGTAATTTATAGATACTCTAATATACAGCATGTATATGTACACATTCAATGATTTAGCAGGTTGTACGCACAAGGACAAATATCTGTTGAGGTTATATGTACTTTGTAGACATTGCTTATTACAGCCCCAGCCCCTCCCCCACAGAAACATGAACACACACACACGCACACACACACACACACACACACACACACACACACTATTAAAGATACCCCTTCATACCCTAAGGTGGTTGCTGGTTGCGTCATCAAGACCTTCAGGAACACCAATTAGCAGCTTTCAAGTTGCGGGGATTCCGGCGCCTGTGTCTGGTTGTCATTAGCCTGCAAAATTAACTTGGGGCTACAGTGTGTCGTCTCGTCCAATCGGTGCTCATGAGTCACCGGGGCATGAGGCAAAAGATGCATGTGTGTGTGTGTGTGTGTGTGTGGGTGCGAGTGTGTTTTGTGTCAAATGGAACATGTAAATGATAAATTGCCTGACATTGTTTAGACTTAGACTTTCTTTAGTTGTCATTCAAAGCACTCACCATTAAACGGAATATCGTTGCTCTTGGCTCCCTGTGGAGTGGACACTTAAAGCATCATGAAACTCACTAACTGACTAGCTAAATACTTACTCACTCCCTAAATCAACGCAATGTTTGGTCTCAGCTTGAGATATACTCTAAAGGGCTCTGTGGGCTCTGTGCGGTGACAGAGCAGATACAGTCAAAAGAAAACCACATCACTTTTGGGTCTTCGCTCAGCGTCAATCATTGTGTGACAGAAATCTTTAAATAAATAAAAATATATACAATTTTTTGGAACCAAGAAACCTCTGGGTCGAGGCCCTGACACACTTCTGCATTCTGAAGACACTGAACGCATCCCTTTTCTTGGTGCTGTGACCTCCTGGTATGAGTGTCAGTGAAACTTGCCTGGTCAAGCGGGGAACGGACGTAGAGTTCAGTTTTGTGTTTTGAAAGCCAGACACAAGATTGAAACGAATGCACAGGGCAAGGTTAAAACACCTACAGTCGGTGGGGATTCACCATCCGATTTTGCTTTTACAACACATTTACAGTGAAGCAGATGCAATTTCCAGATTTCTTTGTTGGTTATTGTACGTTTTCAGTTGAATACGCTACACTGCCCCCTTGTGTACACACTGACATATGGTGGAAATATAAACGCAGGCAGCTCTGCTCTTTCAATGTCAGTGCTTCCATCTCAGTGTCTGGCACTGGGTTATGATCAGGATTTCAAGTCATTTAGCAAAAATGGCCAAAAAAGAGAATTCCATACCCCACCTTTAAGATATGAATCATCAAGTTATAACCTCAATCAAATCTGGGTCTCTGTTGATCCCAGTCCCCAGTAACAACACCTTTACTGATGAGCGTTACTGAGATTCACTTTACACTGTGACTCAGGTCATCCTCTGGCTTAAAAAACAGTTGTTGGATGTCATACTTGGAATTAGTTTTGAGTTATTGATAGGATGACATTATTTCACTCACATTCTGATCACAACATTTTCCCCCTCGCACACCAACACACACACAACCAACACACACAATATACAATATGCAACAACAGCACATTTCTGGACCTTAATGGTCAGGAGTGGTTGGAGGATCAATGCATCCGACGATTACGTGTTCCCAGATCACAACTGGCTTGACGAGGATTGGTTGTGATGGAGGGGTGGAAGGGCAGGATATTTATAGCTCATTAAATTATATGGCGTAGCAGTGGCCACTAGCCTGTGTGTGTGCGTGCGTGCTTACGTGTGTGTGTGTGCGTGTGTGTGTGTGTGTGTGTGTGTGCGTGTGTGTGTGTGTGTGTGCGTGTGTGTGTGTGTGCACGCGCGCGTGTGTGTGTGCGTGCCCCGTTCAGGTGGAGTTAAAGAGGTTGTTGAGTCATCCCATCAGTGTAAAACTGCCTCTTCAGTCTCAGGTCCGCATAGTGCTGATGGTTGTCCTTCTCCATGCGTGTGTGTGTGTGTGTGTGTGTGTGTGTGTGTGTGTGTGTGCAGCTTTGGGTTCTCAGGGGAATCAAGCCGACCAATCCTCTTAGAGCGCTGAGCTGACAGGCGTCGCTAACCTGTGGGCTCGTTCAGGCTCCGCGCTGAGGAGGCGCTCGCATTCGGTAACGATATGTTCCGTACAAAATACGTCAAAGTACAAAGCGCCTTCGATATAGTGAATCTAAGAATATCTAATGGGAAAAAAGCAATATTGCACAATTATACAATGAGTACTGTATTTGACTGAGTACTGTATAGTACTGAGTACTGTACTGTGCTGAGCAATGGTGACAAAGAAGACAGAAAGAGAGACAGAGAGCAGATGAAAGCAGGTAGCAGATACAATCAATACGTTCAAAACTAAATAATGCCATTTTAGTTACTGGCAGTTTGAATTCTGTGTAATGTTTGTCGCTGCGTTATAGGGAGGGAGATCAGTCTGATTTCTAAGTAAGGGAAGGCGGGGCTTTTTAAAGATGGAGGGCAGATTGACGGGGCAGAAGTGCTCTCCTCAGTATCCTTTCAACGTCTGCTCGCGGCCTTGAGGGACGAAGGCATCATCATCATCATCATCATCATCATCATCATCATCATCATCATCATCACACGGATGTATTTGGAGTCCAAACGAGGAAGCACAACGTCCGCTGTGCTGTGTGTGTGTGTGTGTGTGTGTGTGTGTGTGTGTGTGTAAAACCAGAGTCTTCAGTGAGCGGAGAGGAGGACAAAGCACCGGAACACACTGTTGTCCTGGTTTTAAAATATAAATCTGCTTTTTAATTGACCCCCCCCCCCCCCCCCCCCCCCTCGCTGCTTTGCTCTTAGACACACCAAAGGCAGAGAAGGAGACCGAGGCACCGATGGAGGAGGGGGAGAGGACCGAAAAGATGGCCGCCGCCGCCGCCAAAGCACCTTCGTCATTCCCAGAGGAGCGGCAGGAAGCGGAGCCTCCGGGGAGCGCGGCGGCGGAGAGCGGCGGGGGCGCGGCGGAGGGGCAGCGCGCTCACCACAGCCTCCCCAACGGCAGCGAGGAGCGGGAAAACTCTCCAGACGTGGGGATGGGGGAGGAGCAGGAGAGGGGCCCGGTCAGAGGCGTCCTCAGGGGCCCGGACCTGTTTGGCTACGTGGGCATCGAGGCGGTGCTGGACCAGATGCGTCGCAAAACCATGAAGTCCGGCTTTGAGTTCAACATCATGGTGGTCGGTGAGTGTCACGCGCTCCGTTTTCACTCTGCAATGTAACGACGCAACCACATACACACTAGACTGCGTAGCCCCGCCCCCCCCCTCCGCCCTGCACATGAGGATGGAAAGGAGCAGGTTTAATCCTTCTGTTTCCTATCCCAATCCGTTTGGCACCAATCACCAAGCTGGCTTTTTTCACCTGGCGCGCTATTGGCTGGTTAAACACGATGACGACAGAGACGCGTCGCAAGCCGCTTTGCGTTTACAATTATATCAACATGGCGGCCGCCGAAGCGCAGCGACCGCTACCCGTTGACGCAGCCGTCGCTGCTGTTTGAAATGATTTCAGGGGCGAGTTTTCTTTGAAACCTGAGCAGAAACTCGCCCCGGAGCAATTCCTCCAAAGAAAGGATGTGTTTGCTTTACTGGCGACTGGTTTTGGTAAAAGTGTCATCTCTGCGCAGTACTTCATCCGGATCGTTGGTCTGATTGGTTGAAGGACCGTCCAATGGCTTGCAGCCATTTGAACTATGCCCGCCTCTTGTGCAGGAGAAAAAGACAGCACCGTTACCAGACCAACGTGCAGTATATGATTGGACGTTGGTCTGGTAACGGCCAGGCTACGTACATGCAAGCTGACACAGGAACCTGGAGGAACATCAAATAAATAGCAAAGCCATTGGCAGACAGCAATAATACAACAGCTTGCGTTCTGCTGTTAGATACATTGTTTTTCTTTCTTTGTTCAATACATTTTCATGTCATTCCACCACACAATATTGTATGAACCAGTAAAAAAACATATTTGGGTGAAAAGTTGCTTCTCTGTCTGGGAGGCTCTTGGTTAATGGAAGATGCCAGCGATGTCTTGAAGGAAACCTTCTGGACATTTCAACCCAGAGGCTATTTTCGGATCATTTTGGGGTTTTCTGCGCCTCAACGTAAGTCTGCTAAAAGTCCACAGAAAGGCGCATTCAATTCTATCATTATGAAAAGGATCCGTACAGAGCTGCACACATGACAACATGCATGTGAGTTTGGACATGCAAAACCTTTGTGTGAGTTTGGGTTTTCAGACTACCTCCTCCCAGTGAAAGGGGAAATCTGGTGTAAAATGGATCTGGGATATGTTCAGTGTGATAACGAGTTTGATGTAGAGCAAAATAAATCCTATATGACGCAAAGCTAAGTTAGATGTTTTTATCCGATTTTACCAAAATGCTATACGTTTGAGTCATGGGGGCATCGAGTCATGTAACAAAGAAATGGCTCAGGTGTACAGCTGAGCTCGTGTTCGCTCGCAAGCTCAGCTGTACACCGGAACAAGGGAACCGGGGGGGCGTGGTCACGCTTGCTCTGTGTTCCTCAATCGACCTATCCAGCCTCAAAGAGGACATGACGTCGACCCCATCACTCAAACGTATAGCATTTTGGTAGAATCGGATAAAAACATCTCACTTAGCTTTGCGTCGTATAGGGTTTATTTTGCTCTACATCAAACGTTCGAACTCGCTATCATACTAAACAAATCCCAGATCCATTTCACACCAGAGTTCCCCTTTAAAAGCGAACACAACACCACACTCGCTCCACTCTGTCCAAAAAGAACCTTAACTCGCCAACCAACGCAGCCCTACGGACGCACGGCTCAACCACAGCACGGTGGTTAGTGATCTTTATCTACCGGATGCGGAGGCTTTTTTTAACTTTCTGCTTCTATTTCTAAAGGCCCAGATATACTTCAAAAAGTGCATTCAAAACACATGGTGTGTTCACAGAGCCAAAAATGCCGGTTTGTGATCAAAATGAGCCCTTCAGTTGGAATCGGGGGCACCTCGGTGCCTGTATAATATATTTTTGGACTGCAGATTTGCAGCCAACGCAAACGTCCCCATTAGGAGTACTGGTGTGTTGTTAGTATATCATGTTCTGTAGGTGTTGCCCTTTCACTCTGCAGAAGGGGAAGCAGTCGTTTTAAGGGAGGAAGTGGTCATGTTTGAGGGCAGTTTCCATGTACACATACACACACACACACACACACACACAGAAACACACACATGTATGTCTTGCATTGCTTCAGAGGTGGCCCTTGATATGGACCAAGCCATCACAATGTATTCCCGCATGTTGTAAAGTGTGCTTCAAGTGCTCAGTGATGACGCTCTGTATGGTTCGTGTTAAAGATCAAGGCTGAAGGTCAACAGGAGATTATGCAGATGTTGCTGAAGCAGCATTTTCTCTTTTGGTGAATTGATAAATAAATGCTGCAGAATATACGGGTCTTCAGGGAACCCACGCTCCTACATAAGCAGCCTTATAATAATAATAATAATAATAATAATAATAATAATAATAAATTACATTTTTGAAGGCGCCTTTCTTGGCACTCAAGGACACCGTACAGATACACACAGAAACAACAATCAAACACAGAATAAAACAAGAACAATTAAAAAAGAGACAGAGCAATTGGCACTGAGATGGAATAATCCGTTATGTCTAACGGGTCACATGAGGTGAGAGAGAGGCTTGGTTTAAGGTCGTTCTAGGGGTTAGTTTAGGAAAGGTGGAGGTTGAGGCTAGGCTGAGTGATTATTGAAATAAATGGCACGGAAACAAGTTTCAGATTATGGGTTCTAAGATGATTTAAGACACAAAGCTTGCCAGTTCTCTAACAGTTGGTTTCAGTTCCTGTTCTGTTTGGCAATAGGGACTTTAACTGTTGAACTGAAATTGAAGTTAGATGAATGCGTTTGACTGTTTGTCACATAATGTGTCTGTGGGCTGTGACATGGACGCTGCCTTTGTGGTAGTATGCAGGCCAACGATTCAATGATGACTCCTTGTGCCCGGTAACCATCTTTCTCTCTCTCACACACACACACACACACACACACACACACACACACACACAGAGATACACGCACACACACACACTCCCACACACACACACACACTCCCACACACACACGCACAGATACACGCACGCCTTCAGTCACCATGCTGACAGTAACTGCGCGGCAGGCTGTGTCCTTGCTGAATTTCAAGTCTTTGGTTTCTCCGCAGGGGGGCAATTGGATGTAGGAGTAATGTTTTGCGATAGTGATGTTGAAGTGGTGCAGTATCAGTAGTGGATGAGGTATAACAATAATAAACGCTACCTCGAATAGGGGACCCTAAACAAAAGGGGAAAGACGTGGTGATGTGTCAGGTACTGTATTGGTGCGCGTATGAGGATTGGGCTCTGGTTGTGAATACATTAGGAGGTGGGGGTCATGTTAGCTCACTGCACATTTAAAAAGGAAATATTGGGGTTTGAGTGTGTGTGTGTGTGTGTGTGTGTGTGTGTGTGTGTTTGTGTGTGTGTGTGTGCGTGAGTGTGTCTGTGTGTGTGCGCCAAAAAACAGTTCAACAAAGTTATAAACATTTTGTTGTCAATTATTATGATTATCATCATGCTTATGGTTATGATCATTAATATTATTGTTACTATTATTATTATTATTATTATTAGGACCGTTTCAAAGAATGCATGTCCTTCTCAGGTCAGAGTGGTCTTGGGAAGTCCACCCTGGTCAACACGCTGTTCAAATCCAAAGTGAGTCGCAAGTCCTGCACTCCCAACTATGAAGAGAAGATCTGCAAAACGGTCCAACTGCAGTCTGTCAGCCATGGTGAGTCTCACACACACACACACACACACACACACACACACACACACACACACACTCGTATCCTGAATCACACTATTTTTCATCATACCAATCATATTTGATTTGATAATGCTTTGTGATAATGCTTTGAGTTTCGGCCCTGTACCAGATCTCTGTCTCCAACGTGATTGGCCAAAATAAATATGAAGCCAAAGAATGTTCAGCCATAGTTGAGCTTGTTGCCATAAGACCTGAGATATCAAAGTCTGATTTGTGAGACTGGTGAGTGCATGTTGGATAGCAGCACCGTCCCACCAGGCCAGCAGTAGTGAACTAGAGCAGTCAACTGTTAAAGTTCCACCATTCCATCGCTGTTTTCTGGGTTCGTGCCGGATTTGGCCTTGCATTTTTCACTACACAGCTCCCCCTGCAGCTTGGGAATATATATTTTACAACACGGTCGTATATTTTACAGCACTCGTTGACAACGCTCCCCGCCCACTTCGACGCTAGCCGGCTCCATGTTTGGGGGGATGTACTGCCGTAAAGCAGTTCGAAACTTTGTGGGATCCAACTTGCATTTTCCATTTTTCCGCCCAGAAGCGATAGGGGGAGTCGAAACAGCCACCCATCGACCCATAAAAGTGTTACAGAACCATCACAGCGACTCTTAAAAACTCTTTAAAATTAAGATTAATTCCTCTTTAAGTGTCTGTGGTTTGAAATCAACAGACGTGTGTCAGACATGTCATATGTGTCCTTAGGGACACTTATAAATAGCCCGTTATGAAAGCCCCGTCTTCTGAAGGACCTCCGTAATGAAGCTGCAGACGCGCTGGAGCTCCGCCCGGCAACCTTTTGGGTTTCCTGCCCACACTTTGTGCAACCTGCCCTGAAAGTGCGTCTATAGCATAAGACCACAAATCCCAGATTACACACACACACACTTAGAAACACACACACACATTCAGAAACACACACACACACACACTCAGAAACACACTCGGAAACACACACACACACACACACACACCCAAACACACACCCAAACACACACACACACAAAGATAAGTGATGACACACACACACAAACACACACACACAAAGATAGGCGATGACACACACACACAAACACTCACAAACACACACAAATAAATAAATATGTATCTCTGAACAGTTCTCTAAGTCTCAGAATATTAATGTCGAGTTAAGGGTAAGACATTTCTGTTGGGGTATGTGTGTGTTTGTGAGTGTGTGTTTGTGAGTGTGTGTGGCTGGTGTGTGTGTGTGTGTGTGTGTGGTTCTACAATTACGTTCTAATTTTTTTTGTACCTTAAAGGCAAAGAAACGTCCACATGATGAACGCTGTGTCTTTTCACAAGCCTCCGCTCTGTGAGCAGCCAGACGCGTGATCGGGAGAGGAATGCTTTTTCTCCCCCGTTCTGAGAACAGTAAACTCGCGAGACGTGACATCTTTCATAAACATTTACTCTTTCACTTCCAGGTGTGTATGTGTTAACCTGTAAAGGGCCGTCACATTTAAGCTCCCTACACACCAACGCATGGAATATGAAAAAGCCTGAGACAGAAAGTAAACATTTGAAGAATCCTTTTTATGGTTGAACACAGATAAACATAGCGTGTGATAATGTGCAGCAACTGGCCCTCAATGACTAAATATGGGTATCAATTCAGATTACTCAACCTTCTACGGGTTCTACTGGTTTTGTGGGAAACAAAAGGTGGAAGAAAAAGATGGATGTTTTGTCATTTGCTTATTTTCACTGCCAAAATCCATGAAAATCCATTTCTTAATGATGCATTTCACTCAAACACAGCATTTGATCTGGCTGATGCATGTTTAATACCTACATACACATATCTGGATGAGATGAAGATACTGAGGATCTGGGACTGGAGAGTCTTGGTAAGGATGGTTGATTCGCTGCTCAAAGGTTCTTATCCAAACTCTACTTGGGAGCATCCTATAGAGAGATGCCCCCCAACCTGTCCCTTAAAGGTTGAATCAGCGATTCTAGGCCGAAACATAAACGATCACATTCATCTGATCATTCCTCACATTCTGTAGCTGCCCGCCCCAGAAGCGGGCCGTCAAAAAAACGCGTCTCTGTATGCAGCCTATGGTCTGAGATCGTACACAAAAACAAATGGTACTACCAACCACTCCAAACCAACCAGCATAAAGGTTGTGTCAGTGATTTTAGGCCGAAAACGCATCTCTGTAGGCAGTCTATGCTCCAGGATCCTACACAAAAACAAATGGTATTAGTAAACAAATGGCAAAATCGCTGATACAACCTTTAATGACATTTGTCTGAAGAAAAAAAATTGCTCTGCATAATAGCAAATGCTATATGGCCAAATAGTAACCATGCAACATATTTCTGCATACGTTTGCAAAAATGTGGCTGCGTGGAACAGAGTATTGAGACGGTGTGTGGAACACAAGACGGCATATTTGAACATTACTACAGATAGACCCCGTCCACACTGCGGGCAGAAGAGGCCCGAATCTCATTTTTGGGGGGGTCAGGTGACCAGGTCAAACCTCTTCAGAAGTAGTGTAAACACTCAAATCTTGCTCAGACTTGATTTTTTCAAATCAGATTGAGACCACTTGCATGTGTGGTCCTGAATCAGACCCAGGTCTGATTTTTGTGAACCACCAAGGCGGATTTGACGCGACTTTTACGTCATTCTACGTCGACATTTGTCTTCTGCTGCGTCGGACAGTTCACACTAGAATCTGATATAGGCCACATTTTAAAAGGTCATGTGAACAGCCAAACAAAAAATCGGATCTGAGCAAAAAATCCGAATTGAGCATCAGGACTTGCGGTGTGATGGAGGTCATAGTGGACTGTTTCTCTCTCTCCATCAGCATTGTTAACACTAACAAGCCGCTGAAACAGACGTGTTAATGTCACGTCACAAGTCTCACTTCAAAAGCAAAGTGCATCACCTCAAGGCAAAGCGATGCAAAAGTACTTTAGCGTACGGTCGTCTTGGAATTTGTGTTTTACAAGTGGTGTGTCTCCAAAATCCCAAGGTGTAGCTACAGTAGTCTGCATACAGAGCACACTGGACCCGTTCCCCCACACAGCCTGGGACCTCGCACCAGAGACACATGTCCTCTTTTGGCCGCTGTTTCTCTGAAACCACTTCTTGAAATCCTGAGGTATTTTCTTCTGTAAGTACAGTCGCCCTGGGGTGGGGGGGGGGGGACACGCCCACCGACCCCCCAAGCTTCTGTAAATACCAGCGGAAAACGTGTTCATGCTAAGAGTGCATGCGCATGTATGTGCATGTGCGTGTGTGTGTGTGTCTGTGTGTGTGTGTGTGAGTGTGTGTGTGTGTGTGCACTTGTGGGTTCATTTGTTTTTATGTATATGTTTGTTTGTTACCCTCAAATGCAGTACATTAAAACCACCATACCACATAAATACAAACAGAATGTAAGTCAAATAAAAAGGTTTATCCACCTTGTATTGTGGAGTGGAAGGCAACAAGGTTATATTTCAGCTTAGG
This sequence comes from Enchelyopus cimbrius, assembly GCA_027122795.1. Classification (NCBI taxonomy): domain Eukaryota; kingdom Metazoa; phylum Chordata; class Actinopteri; order Gadiformes; family Gaidropsaridae; genus Enchelyopus; species Enchelyopus cimbrius. Next base: position 11,915 of record JAOPJJ010106742.1, read on the forward strand.
TAATATTAGGTAATATTTAGGTAATATTAAATATTAAAAAGGTAATATTATCTTCTGAAGTAGAAACACAGGTTTCAAATTGTTTCAGTGTCGCATTAAATGGCAGACAGAGTTTTAAAGTGTCTTTGAAGGGTGTACAAAAGTGTGTGTGTGTGTGTGTGTGTGTGTGTGTGTGTGTGACAGAGTGCAAACACACACATTATTACAGGTTAGGGAGACTCTTGATGAGCAGTTTCCAGAAGGTATTCTCTCCGTCTTCCGCTCAGAGGAGATTCCTGCGTTCTTTACTCACCAACAGAAACGGACCTGAGTGCCAATCATTAGCTGGGGTTGACTCACACACAGGAGCGCATCGTCCTGCAGATATGTTACGAGGGAGCGAGACCGCTTTTGCCTGTTCCTCTTCAAAGGTGCACACACTGAGGTGTAACCTGTGATTCACCCGCCCAACGTTTGAAGGAATAACAAACACAAGAAGCAGACAGTAGGCACCCGTCACTCACACACGACATCGTTCTGCTTCTATATCAAAACTCAATCACGATGATAAGAATCATTATTATTATACATGACAGAAAATGTGTCCAAAATGTCTGAGGTGAGCTGGAGTTGAGTCATGTTCAAGGTTCAAGGTTCAAGGAGTTTAATTGTCATTGTAGTACACAACGAAATACAGTTTGACTCTCTCCAGC
>JAOPJJ010106763.1:1231-12594 GCA_027122795.1 Enchelyopus cimbrius
CAAGATTTCCCTGAATAGAGTAACTTCATCAATGGTGCTTATATATGCATTTTGAATGCATGTTTAAAGCAGCCTGTAAGTTAAGATTTCTGAACAACAAATCATATTTACATCTGTGATGAGTAGGAATACAAATTGTCGTGACATGATGGCGTGAAGTGATACACCTTTGTTTAATGTTGCTCTATGCTCTTTTTGCCACTATGGTAGCCAGGTTTCTTATTGCGAATAAAAATCCCTTTGCGAATCCCATCAGCAAGAGCCATTTAGAGATTAACAACAGCATAATCATGATATGTTACATTGGTAGTTCGGAGTTTTGGACCAAGGACCTCATTTCCACGTGAGCCAGTGTGTTATTTATCATTGGAGACGTTCTCGACAAATTTAATTCAGTCCTTTCAGTTGCAGTGTTTGCTGTTGCTAGGCTAGTGCAAGTCAATGTTAAGGGCTAGCCTGCCAATAAAATCAGTCTTGCCCACTCCACAGTACACCCGAGGCAAATAAATGATGACGCCGGACTATCGATGTAAATGTCTGTGTTAAATGTAAAAAATAAATCCAACCTTGCATGGCATTGCATTTTGAGGGACTTTTGAGTGTCTCAGCAGCAGCGTTATACTTCCTGGTAGTAGGCTATGACACCCGAGGACTGATATGACCTAGGTTACCATGGTAAAATTCCGCTGCTGCTGAGAAACTGGTCCCTCAAACTGCGATGAATGTAAATGTACACGACTGAGAAAACATATTTGAAATGTTATTGTTTACATTTACAACAATATTTTTTCCCGCAATATTCTCATTTGATGTTTTATTCTCATTTGATCACGAGAAATATTGTCACATCTACATTTTTTTCAATTTGACTTCATTTGCAATTTGCAGGGCTCAGAGGTCCCACATTGGGAGCCATTGAAGCAATGTTCACAGTTTCACAATGGGCTTCTCCAGAACAAAGTCACATGTTGATGATCTTTGAAACCGGTTTATTAGGGTTTGAAAGACAATGATACATCTGCACACACTCTACATTGTGTTTTAAGGGGTTGAGAAGAACATAATTTATCATTTATCAGTTTATCAGTTTTCCCCCCCATCTGTTTGGTTAGTATGGTTAGTGGAGTTAGTAAGGTGAATTGCTTCGTACCGCTTTGCTTAATAACATGGTATCGGAAGCACACAGCTGCAACAAACAGTGATCTTCAGTATGGACATTTTCTCTTTTCATTAAATTAGGTCAAATAATTAGCAAATGTCCGTATTTACATTTTTTGCAAGGGTAAATAGCCATGAGATAACCACATATGAACAATGCCACGACTCTCTCTCTCTGAATTCTCTAAAATTTCACTCCTTTCCTATGCAGTAGGGTCAAACAATATATTATCCATTTAGGATTTCGAGGAGGGGAAAAATTACCAACCCAACTTTCCAAAAAATCCTTTGACATTTTTAAAGAAAAAGCTGCTAAAAGCTGCTCCTCCTAAAAGTCCTCCTCTTTATCTTTTTCCTCTTCCTTATTGTCAGAGAACGCTGGCCCTGATAATAGATGAAGTGTTAGGCAGGGCCGCCATTGTAAAACAACTAGCACACATTAATATCATTTCTGCAGACCTATATTCAAAGTTTTCATCAAAATATACATCAAACATTAACCAAATCACATTTTATCTCTCTTATTTCTGCTTTGCTTACTATATATATTTTTGTTTTTTTCATAAAAACGTATCACTGCAATTGTATTTTGCTAAATGAAAAGGGTGAGACCAATATATTTATTTGATTCCATTAAACACATGGCAGAAAAACTGCAACCAACCAGTCTCTGATTTGCAGAGGAGCATATTGGCATAGAAATAGCACACAGGCAAAATACCATTCTGAGATGGGGTTTTATTTACAAATGCCTAACTACAAGCAACCAGTGAACAATATGGTGGAACCTTTTGCTTCCGTACCACATCTCAATGTACTCTAAGCTGCAGGAGAAGGGGGAAATTTAAGTTTTTCTTAAGCTGTGATGTTTTGAAAGTGAAAGTGTGTAGGCATAATATATTCAAAACAGTACAGCTGGTATAGTTTATATATTTACATGGATATTTGTTTGCTTTGCTGGTAGAAACTTGGTTCGGTTTTGTTGAGTGGGTATGAGTGGGTTTATATGCTGTATAAATATATATATAGACATACATAATATATATGGCTACTTTGTCTCTCTCTAAGCCCCCATGTTTTAAAGGTTTCATGGTATCCAGTGCGGCTCCTCATAGTCTCCCACCACGTCGTTGTTGACAGTGTCGTCACAACGTTTCCAGACAGGTATCGTTGTGACACCAATAACAATAATAATAAAAAATGGAAAAAAAGCCAACCTTCTGAGACACAGAAGGTCACAGGTGCACCGCACCTGAAGATTGCAAGGCTACGGTCGAAGGCGAGGAGGTGGGATGATTCACTCATGACATTATTAATAATAATAATAATAATAATAATAATAATAATAATAATAATACATTACATTTATATGGCGCCTTTCAGGGCACTCAAGGTCGCCTTACAAGCATAAAAACAAATAAAAAGACACAGATTAAAACAACATTTTAAAAAAGGAGCAGAGCTTGCAGCAGACAGCTAGACCAGCGAATAAGCCTGCCTAAATAAATGGGTTTTGAGGTGAGATTTGAATATTGGTGAGTCAATATTGCGAATGTCCGGGGGAAGGCTGTTCCAGAGGCGAGGGGCGGAGCGGCTGAAGGCTCGTGCCCCCATGGTGGACAGACGAGCTGAGGGGACGTGGAGGTTGATGGAGGAGGCAGATCTGAGTGACCGGCTGGCATTACTCAGATAGAGGCTGGCCAGGACATGAGACCCAAGCAGAGAAGAGTGAACCACAGATCCTGAATAGAGTACCAGTGTGGGGTTACAATAAGGTGCTTCAATCATGTGTGGTTTTCTGATTGCTTAAATACTGTAGTTGTGTGTTCATTATCACAGCATTTGTATATTTGCTTTTCTATAACCGCTCATATTAAGCCTGCTGACTAAAACTCTCACCACCGTCTCCAATTCCAGCAGTGTAGATCCTCAAAATAACATAAACTGTATTTGCTGTAATAACATGAAATAACATAACTGTATTTTTCCATATACACACAGCAACGGTGAGGGGCCATGTTTACTGTCACTGAATGACAACACAGCAGATTGGCACAATCGACGTTTGATTATAGCCTGTGAGCTGATTATGACGTATGAAGGTAAACGCTTTTAGTTCACTCTTTTGTACTCGTCTCCAGGATTTAAGTTTTTTTTTTTTTTACTCTGCTATTGTCATTTGCTGAAAAATAAATAAATAAGAAGGAATAAGACTGACCGGGAATTTAAACAACTCTTACAGGAAAGGCATATGCAAATTAAACTACACTGGTGCCGGCATTACTCCAAAAATAACATTAGTCTCCTTGTTACTTAGTAATATAAGCTTTGTGCACAAGCCAAGCGTATTAAAGGCATAGCCAGATTCTGAATGTGTCGAAATCCATGTGTGTTTCACGAAAATTGCAGTGATTCCATGGGCCCACCACAGATTTTTTGTTAAGCATTCATGCTGGATAGTACAGAGCACAAGAATAATCTAAACAAAATGTTTCAAGTCCATAAAAAAGTTGGGACACACTATAAGCTAACTTTGTGGGATACACAAATGTCAAGAGGTGAACCCTCATGTTGCATTTACCTCCTTACTTCTTACATCCAACCTCCAATTGACAGCTGTAATTTTCATTCTGAAGAAAAGGGGACAGAGTGGTGTAGGCCTATTACCAATCCCTCAAAAATTGATATTTGATGGCTTTCCCCTCCCTAGGAAATCCTTGCCAATGGGCTCCCTTAGGCCTACAATTCATAATTTACCTTTGCCTCCTGGAGACTGCCGATGTGCCCTCGAGCAAGGCACGTAACCCCTAACTGCTCCCTGGAGCCGCTACGTGGCAGTCTACCACTCCACCATTGCATGTTTCTCTCATTTATGTCTATGAGCCTGCCTGTATTTAGTATTTCAGGCCTCTGTGTGTGAATGTGTGTAAATAGAGTGAACAAATTATTTCCCATTGTGCGACTAATAGAGGACATTTTCTTCTTCTTAACTCATTATATATGGTACTTATACTTAGATTCATTCTTTTAAGTGTTTGATCAACTTCATAAACAAAAGGCTTTATTTATTGTTCAGGCTTCATTATTTTATGTTGTTGTGCCCAACAATTTCTTTTCCTTCTCATTTTTCTGGAGGTTTCTAAATCTCCCCTATCAGGTTGTCAGTGCAGTTCTTACCCACTTGATGGAGACAAACTAAATGGGTGCTGGCCATGGATGTTGTGTGTCCCTGCAAATCGGCTGGTGGCTGCTGTTCTGTAATTCAAAATATTTCAAGTATCTGACATTCCAAAACAGTTCCATCTTTCCATCCTGGGTCACAGAATGTGATGGCGGACTATGGCTATGTTCGGAATCACGCTAAGGTCAGGTCTGCCGTGTTCTTTGAAGAATGACTCGAATCTGACTTCATTTTAGCTACTTTATTTGTACTAATATGCTAAAGTACAAGAGCAGAGTAAAAAGGGGAGAATTGTAAAGAAAATACGCGCGGAGAACACAGTGCTTCGGATCTCAGGATGCTCTGCTAGTGTCTTCTGAATCTGTTTTCCTGTTGTGCATAAACACATACAAACATACATTAGGCTATTTAGCAAACCAGCTCGAAAACAAAACTTTACATTGTATTGCGCGCACAGCAAGAGCGTGCAATACATATTGGTGACAGAATTAAAGCAGAAATGTAATTAAGTGTGTAAAAGCATTATATAACGACATTAAAGACACCAACCTGGAACAAATACAAAGAAAATACATCTCAACTACTGTTAACTACGGGCGCGGCCATCTTTGTTCGTCGAGCGTGGGAACTCGTGGTGGGAACTCTCCCAGATATATAAGGTAGGGGGCCAGATAGGGGGAATTTCTCATTATCGCAATGCATTGTGCCGCAAGAAAGCTGGGAATTTCCCAATTCCAACTGGGAAGTCGGAAGGTCCCAGACAAAAGGAACGCAGCACAAGTGCCGCACCCTGAAAACGTAAGGATTACCTGTGGTTTCATGAGGCTATGAAATAAAGGCTGTGCAAATAAAAGTGTCTACTTCATGAGGGATTTCACAAGATCAGTCAGGCCCAGCGCCACTGGTGTTGAGGAACAGCATTGCTTGGCGTCATGTGTTATTTATTATTTATATAGTTGACTGAGTAGAAGATTGTCCCTGTTTGGCGTCCCGGGGAAAGGAACAAACTACATTGCACAGTAGTTCCAACTGTAGTTAATAGCCTCTAGTGTAGGCTATGAACTACAGGTTAGGCTGTGTTGTGTAGGCTGTGTAGGCACACCCACACACACACACACACACACACACACACACACACACACACACACATTACGCCCACCGTCACTTTCGATATCACAGCTTGGGAGGAAATGTTTATCGGAGTAGGCATTCGGAAGCAAAAACTTCCCGCCATATTCTTCACTGGTTGTCTGTCTGGTTAGGCGTTTGCAGTTTCATTATCAGATAGATAAGCATCAAATAGCTGCAGATGGATCATAATAACATGGAATACATCATTGATTGTATAGAAATCAAGAAACTTAACGAGTTTTTCAGTGAAAACAAGACAGAAATGTCCTGCATGGATAATCCACAAATATTTTTAGACCAGCTGCGTGACTACAAATTCATCGAGGAAGAATACTACAAGGTGAGAAATCTAATAAAGATGTAGCCTAACCTCGGATCATTCCCATATGCATCGCTTTGAGCACAATGCCCGATTGCCAATATACCCATACCAATATATATCTATCTAATTTATATATATTTAATCTGATTAATCACAGGGTAGATGTGGATTAATTACTATTAATCAACATTCCTAAATATGACATTGAATTTCACATTTTCTCTCTATATTGTTGTTTGAACTGAAAGATACATGACAGGAGGCGGACACACGTTTAACATTTGTTTTTTATTCATAAGAAATCCAAATGTTATTACTGACATTGAAAAATAACTCAATTTGGCTACACGTAAGCTTGGCTATATGTACAACGTTCTCTTTCTTGGTAAAGTTAATGGGTGCGGCTTATATTCGCTCTACAGTCCGGAAATGAAGAGCATTCGATTTATCGTTACTCAATCATAACAGCGTTAGGGTTTTGGAACCAAACTCTTCAATGTTATTTTCTTACTTTGGAAACGTAGATGTAGGCATTTGAGCCATGGCAATAGAAATATTGCTTCTTGTCATAAATCCAAGGAAATGATTGTAGATGTTTGACAGCGAGATAGTGCGTTTTCAGGACAGGATAGCGCAGAGGTGTAACAGTGCACGATACAGTTACGTTTGTAAAGCCTACATCAAGGTAACCAGTTGTTTCGGAATGTTCAGGGAAACAGTGAGTCATGGCCCACTGAGTAAAAACAAAGGCATGTCCTCCTAACGTATTCGTTGGTAATGTAGTGGAGAGCGAAGCAGACTAAGAATGTTATAGCACGTTTGGCGTGACGACGAGAGGACGGAGTGGGATCTGGGACATACGGGGCGGATCATTCTGCGCATGCGTTAAATGCGTCAACAAAATCCAGGCATTCATTCCACAAATTAACCATCTCGAGTTAACGCTTTAAACGTGACAGCCCTATACATATACATATATAAAGAACCTATACATCTATTACCAATTAAATTCATATACAAATTGACTATTCCAATAGGCATCTACGCATAAATAACTATATAGCAATGTACTGGAAAAAAAACCCACATTGAACACAAATCAAATAGAAAAAGTAGATAGATAGTACTAGATAGAAAGTGTGACTTTAAACTTATGGTTCTCACTCCACAAACACATCTGCTCAATAATAGCACCTGCATCTTAACCACAAACCTTTCTTTCCCGGCTCTCCAGAAGGTGAAAATGATGAAGGCCAAAGATGAAATGAGGCAGAGCCTATATGAACTTCTGGACTGCATTGAGACAAATCATCTTGCGCGCATCAAAAAGTTCTGGATCTGCGTCTTCAAGAACAGCATCGTGAGCCAATACCCCACTCTGAAACAGCTCAGAGACACACTGTCCAATGGTCAGAACCCTGCTGTTAATATTGTGGGAAGAGGTGTAGTAGGCTAACTGGTGTTTACATAGGGTGTAGGCATTGCTGTTGTATAATGAGTGTCATGTTGAAGGTTATTGTTAACCCACAACTGTGATGTAGAATATTTATATTTCAAATGTATAATCAAATGACTTGAGTGTTTTATTAAGCATGTTATTAAGCATGTTGGGTAGTTCCAAAAAAAGAAGAGAATTAGTTGGCATTGCATTACTTGTATGCATTAATTATAATCAGTTCAATAGTTGACTTTTCTCTTCTCAAACACAAGACTATTTGAAAGACGAGAACAAGAGTGAGGAAAGACCTGGGCCCTCTGACCGGGACAACCAGCAGGGACAATCTTCTACTCAGCCAACGCCAACGAAGAAGAAGAAGAAACTCGTAAAACCAACCGAAGGTATGCTGTCCCCCAGCACCAGGGGGTGCTGGTGGTGGAGAAGATACTTTTATTTAGCGTTATGGAAAAATAAACTGTAATTCGCTACGCTACTTGTTTTGGAACATCAACTAACACCACTAACCACTCGGTGAGTTACACAGTTTTGAAAACGAATGTTAAGGGGACATGTTTGAGCATGCGCATAGACAGCCACTCTGAAGCAGTCAGAGGTGATTGTAAACGAGCCAAATTCACGAGACAGGACCAATCGTCAACATTTCTGTTGTCAACCACTCTAGTTCATCCTAAACAAACCAGAAAAGGCACTCAAAGTGCTGAATACTGGACTTTTCCTTTAATATGTAGCTACATGCATTATCACTTCTTCAAGCATTTAAGATACATACATTGACTTAAACAATGCTAGTGCTGGAAAAAATAACCACCTATGTGCATTTAGTTTATGCAGTGTGGTGCTTACTAATTTGAGTATTGTTCAGTAGATACAAAAAAGGATCTGGTATACCAAGTTACCCTAACTAGGTATTGTTCTGTGAGCGTATGTGTGTATTTACAGTAATTGTCCTTCAGATATCCAATGGTTCTTTCATAACTATAAAAACAATGTTGCTGCTAAATCCTGAACATATAACACATTCGTTGTATTCTCCTGAGCCCAGCCTCTCCTCTGCCGTCCAATATTCCTGTTACCTGTGGTGCTCAGAAGGGGACCCTCTCCTCCACCAAAATGGCAAAAGGTGAGCTAGTTAAGGCCGTATTAGAAGCTTGAATCTGTTGTAGTGTCTTCCTTTTCAAGTGAGTCTAGACTTAATTGAACATGACCCAGGGTTTGTGTTGTGCTGCTTCTTTTGAAATAATTGGTATTGTATCGTGTGAAAGTGACAAAATAAGTGTGTTATCCCAATACAGTTTTCAACATTTCAATATTTCAATACGTTTGATTTCATTATGATGTTATTATCTTCCTGAAATGAAATGGAGAAAAGAAATGGAGAGGCATCGTATAAAGCAAGAGGGTTGCATAGGGCAGGCTACCTTCAACTACAATTTTAAAAGTAGCAACCGTATTTTACTCACAACCTTCAACCTTCATGCAGCTCTTATCAACATCCTCGTTGTTTCAGGAGAGCCGTGCATCCGGATTGGCCAGAATTGGTACACGCCCCGCGATTTTCTGGAGCAGAGCGGGAAAGGCAGATCACGTCACTGGAAGAGGGATATCCGCTACAAAGATAGCCCGATAGAAAAGCTGTTTAAGGTATTTTGGAATGCCAAACCCTACAACAAGTAATGTTAGATGACAAATATACAGTTACATCTGCTAGGACAGTCTTGTAGCCCAAGGAAATGTGGTTAATCTACTAACGTCCACCTCTCACAAACACTCAATGCCAAGTTGTGTCTGTTGAGCTGGCTTTTCCAAACTACCACCACCCTGCTTCCACCTGCTTTGGTTCTGCTCTGCACTAAATATACGTAACTTACTTGGAGATATTCTAGTGCCCCTAGTCTACTTGTCAAAATGTTGGTAGGCTGCATCTGAAGTCTGTATGTCATAATTCTTGACCACTTGAGCAAACCCTTTTAACAATGTCTAAATGTTACAACCATGTTTGAATCTAGATTCAACAATTCATCTGTTTACATAAAGGGCAAAGCACTTGATAAATATCCCCCCAGACTGTTAAGACCTAAGGGCAGAATCCTGAAAATTAGGCAATACTCACCTCTTCCCATTTGAAAAATGCCCTTGTATGCGTGTGTGTGTGTGTGTGTGTGTGTGTGTTTGTTGTGAAATTATATCACAGGAACATCATCTGAAATGCCCAGGGTATAATAAGAAAAAGGTAACTTCAATGAAATGATTTGGATTGCTGCTTTGTGTTTTATCAGGGATTTATATAAAGTATGTACTATATGTACTCTTCTTACACAAGTTATTGTAGATGAAAAATAGGAATTGTTAGTTCTGGTATACGACAATATTGTCATTGGCTACCTCACACATAAAAAACACAGACTCGGCGAAAACAGTTTTGAACAGTCAAGTCAAAAAGGGTGTTTGGTTTTCCTTCAAATATAAACCACTTTTTATTAGGGATTCATCTTGGATGTAAGATTTTAGTGGATGGTTTTAAAGTTATCATCCGCTGAATAATCACTTATGCGCTGTTTACAATATTGAGATTCTTGGAGGTTTCTTAAGCAGTTTGACCAACTCATCTGTTAAAGGAACACGCCACCGTTTTTCCATGCTGATCTGTTCTTCCCTGATCTTCGACGAGTTGATACATGCCTCTCTCTCGCTTTCGTACGTGCACTCAATCGCTTTGGCGTGCAGCGCTACTTTGCTAGCATTTCGCTTGGCCCATTACATTCCTACGGATCCAAATGGGGGTGAAGTTAGAAGCGACCAAACACTTCCACGTTTTACCTATTTAAATTGTTACGTGAGTAGTTACACGACCCAAGTATGGTTACACAAAATGAAACATGCCAATTTTCTAAGCGGATAAAAGGATAACTGTAATGTGGCGGAATAACACCTGGGAGCACTTCGACGTCAGCACAGTCATATCATCACTCCTAAAAAATCCTCTCCCCTCCTCTTCCTCTTACTTCCATCAATAGAACCAACATGACCTGCACTACCTGATATTACTGCACCGACGTCGAAGTGCTCCCAGGTGTTATTCCGCCATACATTAGTTATCATTTTGATCTGCTTAGAACATTGGCATGTTTCATTTTGTGTAAGCATACTTGGGTCGTGTAACGCGATGGAGGGGTATGTATCAACTCGTCTAAGATCAGGGAAGAACAGATCAGTATGGAAAAACGGTGGTGTGTTCCTTTAACACAAAGGGCACGACACTCAGAATCACCCCAGCCTGTTTAGACGTAGGCCTATAGGCATGCTACATGAATCTCTTATCCTTACATTCGTCCCCTTTCCATGTGAATAATGTCTTTCTGTTTGTTTTGTATAACCCCATGCCAGAAAGGACAGCTGGTATGCCCAGAACTTAGTAAGAGCAAGAGCAAGGTAACTTTCAATAAATATATCTGGTGGTGTTAAATTATTAGAATTTATTTTTAATTTTTTAATTTATTTATTTATTTATTATTATTTTAGTTTTATTTGGTGTTGCCCATTCGTCCTCTTTCTGCTTATGTGTTCTAATTTCTAGGCCAAGAATGTGATGCTCCCCTGCAGATCAGAGACTGGTTGGTTGCACTTTTTCTGCTTCATTTGTCCTTTTGCTTTCATTTGATTCCGCGTTACCATGCCATATGTTTTGATAAAACACATCCTATTTCTGATCTATTCTACATATCATTTCTGAGGCCACAACAGGGAGTACAAGATTTAACCAATAACAGTTGCAATGCACCTATGAAGCCCTAATAAATGCTTGTTTTAGAAAGATATTTAGAAATACAAAATACAGTCCAACACCTAGCATAAGGTCCAGCTCTAGTAGCTAAAGCTGAAGTAGAATCATATTCCATTAGGAGTCAGGTTAGTGTTACAGGAACATGTTACAGTGCTACGTATGCAAACGTTTCAATGTATTAGCAGTTTTTTTTATTATCTATAATCATTTGATTTATAGCAATGACATTGTTAGCATTTTGTAACATTATTATTCATTGTGTGTATGTATGTATTTATGTATATATGCGCATGTATGTATGTACATATGTGTACGTACATGTGTTTTTATA
>JAOPJJ010106805.1:0-12568 GCA_027122795.1 Enchelyopus cimbrius
GCTAGCGGATTGTGAGGAAAGATCAGATGAATGTGATCATTTATGTTTCAGCCTAGAATCGCTGATACAACCTTTAATTCATTGATTCATCTATTCATGTGTTTATTCCTCCAGCCATTGAATAAGTGCATGAAATTGGTCAAAACATTGTACTGGGAAAATGTTATTTATCAATCAATGTAAATGCCAATTAACTAATAAATGGAAAATATAACTGATGAATAAATGAATACATACATAGATACATAATTGGGTGATTTACATGAAACAAAATTAATTTCTGGCCTTCCTCTTCTTCACCGTGGTCTCCAGAAACACCCACCCAAATAATGTTCACAAACCATTTTGCAATCCTGCAGAGTAAACAACTGAAATGGCGACATGATTGATTAAGCAAGACCAAATAAGAGTTGCACTGAGCAGGAGCTCAATTTATCCACACATCACAGTAATGGATAAATCAATGCCCGGAATCAGCCCACAGATCGGAAGGGGCACTTCACAGCATCTATAGGATAAATCACATCCCATGTCTTGTGTTCATGCCGGGCAGGAGCAGAGAGGGACATCTACGGGGCTTGTTTAATGCACAGCATTACTTTTCCCTGCTAGTTATATTTTCCATGCTGGGTTGAGTTGGGTCCACATGCTTGATAGCCTGCTTTTACATGCATGTTTGGTGAGAGTGATGGAGCACTGGAGAGCCAGGGGAGAGAGGAGGCGAAGGAAGCATAGGAGGCAGGTAGAGAGGAAGGTACCGGAATCATACAGAATGACAGAGCAGCCAATTAGGGAAATGAAAGAACGTCCTATTTGTTCTTCTGTGGAAGGTGTGTATGTGTCTGTGTGTGTGTGTGTGTGTGTGTGTGTGTGTGTGTGGGGGGGGGGGGGGTTTGAAGCAGTATGTGTTACTAATTCACTTCACTTCCCTAATTGACTCCACTAAGCCCCGCCCTCCTTGACTACTGTTGCTACGACAAGCTTTCGTACCCGGCATGTCAATATCGACAGACCGGGTGGGCAGCAATAGGATTGGGAAACTCGGGGGTTGGCCCTCCATTAACGAAATTCTAAAATAAATTTAACAGTATGTCAAAGCGATCCTGCGTCTTGTCATGCTTCAAGGCATCATCTTATTTTAGGTTAAAATGTATTGTGGCGGCGGCCAAGAAGACACGGAATCCGGCTTTTAGTGATTTGTATTTCTGTGCCCCATACACCGCACAACTGCAGAACTACCTTCATTTGTCACCAACATTGAACATAGAAAAAAGCACACCCAACCAACAAACATGATGTTTTCACCAATGGTGGCAAAAATGATACACACATTAAACAATAAGGAACACACAATTACACACAACTAAGGAACACACCAAACCATAACAAATACAAGAAACGAACAAAAACCCTTTAAACCCCTTCTGTAAAACAGACACACTAAAGGCCTCAACATACTTCCACGGCGTAGCTACGCCGTCACTCCTACGGTGTTGTCTCTGTTTTATGCTTCTGCGTCGGGTTGCTTTGCATCGCGGTGCATTTGACCAATCACAGCCCTTGCGGTCTGCGTAGCCTCGAAGCAGGTGCACGTCTGGAGGTGCATGTCGAGCTACGGCCTAGGGGTCGCAGAGGGCTTTGCGGCGACGCAGAGGGGTCTGCGGGGGTACACCGTCGATGCGACGCAGAAGTATAAAATAGGCTTAATTCCCAGGCTCCACTGTGCGACCCTGGGAGGAGTCGCCATAGTATGCATTCTGAACAAAGAACTTATCTTGGACACTAACGAAATGCAAACATATACTTAAAATTATGTGAAAGTGAATCTCTTGTCTCTAATCATCATCGTTTACGTTAAAATGTATGCCTTTTGAACAAAGAACCATGATTATTTGCAGGCAATACTGAGATGACTTAGCTCACTTGCTGACATTAGCTTGTTCTTAACTTGGAGCAAGTGTTTTTGTTGATCCTCAAAAAGTTTTCAAAAAGCATTTGACATTTGACCCACTATGTTCTGCCTCGTGATTCCCCAACCTAGAACTGTTCCGAATGTTAGTTGTTGTGGTGTTGTGAACAGTTGAAGAGTGTAGTAGCTCTACGCAGCAGCAGCAGCTACAGCTGTGTCTGTGCCTGTGAGTTTTTTGCGGATTTGTTGGCATCTGTTGCTTAAGAATTATATGTGGTAAGAACTTTATTTCAAAAAAATGTTCTTGACGTTTTCAAAAAAAGTGGTGGGTACAAAATGACTCCACTACAAAATCTGATCACCGTCCCCCGTAATCTATGCGCCTGGGTCTCCCACACTGCTTAATCCACACTCAGCATTTGTACATTTTTGTTTTAGGTTTTGGGAAGGAAAACATTCCACACCATCCTCCAGAGACTTTGGGTACAGGTTGTCTGTATTGCACAAACCATAGGCACAGTGCTTCGGCATGTTTGCTTTGTCCGAAAGCTTGTCAGGCCTTCCGCGCTTAGTTACGGTTACTAAGCTACGATTGGCCTGTGGCGGTTTTCGGGTGTGGCTAAGCAAAGGGTGAATTGTAGACTACTAATGATACAGCGTATTCATACATATATGCACACTACGATTAATGTGTTTAACCATTTGTTGTGCTTTCTAGACTTAGACGTTGCAATTTGTTTATGTGCATGTGCACCCGTGAGTGTCTGTTTATTTGCTTGTGCCTTTGTTTGTGTGTAAATGTATCTCTGCATGTGGGTAACTATATCTGTGCATGTATGAGTTGGTGTGTGCATTTGTGTCTGTTTGTGTTTGTCTGGCATGTGTATGTATATGTGTGTGTATGGCGGTGTGTGTGTGTGTATGTGTAGGGGTGCGTGTACATGTGTGTGGGTGTGTGTTTGTGCGTGCGTGTGTGTGTGTGTGTCTGTGATTTTGGAGCCGTTAACACCAGGAGATAACAAGGAATGGCTTCTCCAGGCATCTAATAACTCTTAGTGACAAACTCGGATCAGCTGCCGTTCTCCTCCTCCTCCTCCTCCTGCCTGGGTTCGCCCCATTACTCATTCTCCGGCAAAGAGGCGTGAGATGGGCCGCCCGGAGAGGAAGAGATGCTGTGCACACAATTATTGAGTGCTCTGTTAATAAAGAGGAGAATGATGATGGTTCCCAACCTCTGTTGGCTTCATTATGGAAGAGGTGTCTCCATTCAAACATTCCCTCTCATGTTTATCATTTGAGTATCAGTTGAGCACTGGACGAGTATCCAATGAGCATCAGTGGAGTATTAACATCGTCTTGGTTGACTTTCATCAGACATGTCAACATTGTGTCAATTGAAACCAGCCTGGTCTCACAGGAATCCGTGAAATAACCACAAGTAACGCTTAACTCAAAATCTGTGGTGGGCCCACGGAATCACTGACATTTCTGTGAAACACACAGATTTCGCTTCAATGCAAGTTAATGACACTTGTGTGTGTCATTAACTAACCCTAACCCTAACCCTTCACGGAAATGTCAGCGTCTGTTGTATTGTATTGAGCGAAATCTGCACTTGCTGTTGAAACGGGGATCCATGTGTGGGCCACGGGATATCATTATCTTGGAGCGGAATCTGTGAGTGTTTCACGGATATGTCCATGGTACCACCACGGAGTTAAGCATTGCCTGTGGTTATTCCACAGATTCCTGTGAGATCACATTGATTGAAACAAGGGGCACACCGGTTAAGAAACATCCATCCACTCGATGCTCAGGAGAGCTCTGACATCAAACACCTGCTCTGCTCGTAACATCCCCCGAACTCTGCATACCCTGCTTTCTTCTTCAACATCCTCCTGAATAGCAGGGTGGCGTCTGACAGGGTCTGCTTGGTTCCTCAACATTCACATAGCAGCAATACACAATACAAAATAAAGTAAAAAAAGATAAGTAGCATAACAATAAGTACAAATAAGTAAAAGTAGCAGCATCAATGAACTAATACGTTAAGAGGTGTGGTGAAGTGTAAGTGTAAGATGATGAAGTATTAGTTGTGCCGGCCGCAATTGATTCTGTAGTACAAAAAACAAAACAAAACAAATTTAAAAAAATAAATAAATAAAAAACAAGTCATAATACATGTTTTTAAATAGTCTTTCATTGCAGGTGTGTGTGTGGTTGGTTTTGGGTGAGTGGATTTCTCCAGGAGCCTGGAGAAACTGTTCCTCATTCTCTCGGATTCGGCCCAGAGGTTTCGGTACCATTTCCCTGACAGCAGCAGCTCAAACAGATTCTGGTTAAAATGATTCTGAGGGCCTTCTTGACACACCAGGACGTGTAGGTGTCCTGGATGGAGGGAAGCTCACATCCGCTGATCCTCTGTTGAGGAATGGATCATTCTAGGAATGGTTTCTGCCCTCATGCCTTCCAGGTCCCTTTTCATTGACCCTCACTACTACAGTAGTTGGTAAGGGTTATTATATACAGAAGAGTTATCATACATCTATAAATGTATGTTGTGACATACATAATGGTTAGGCTTATTGTATACATTTAAGGGTATTGTATACATTAGGGTTTAGGTTATTTAATTATCCTCCCTGTCGCTGCCAGACATCCCCAATAGTTGATATGTATTTTCGCCCTCACCCTGTCCTGATGCTCCTCTTGCCAGACGCCTGTCTCCAACCCCCTGTTGATCTTAAAGGTTTTGAGATGTTCAACCAGGATGTTGAACATGAGGTTTCTCTTTGCCAGACGTCTGTCCCTATCCCCCCAATATGCTTGAGGAGTTGATCAAACAACTTGTGTATATTCACCCTCACCCTGTCCTCACGAGGACAGGGTGAGAGTGAATATACACAAGTTGTTTGATCAAATGGCCTTTCTTTTGTCTTACAGCTCAACAATAGATCCCCCACACACCCACCGGTCTGGGGTCCATCAAGCCCAGATATCACACCCCACCATTTGTTCAACCTGTAGAGGTTGAAGGCGGTTTGTGATTGGTTTAATTTGAATGAACAGTAAACAATGGGCTACTCATCTTTTGTATGTCAACAGGTATGACTGGATGTAACTGAGAGCCTCGCCCCATTAATGTTTTTTGTTATATGTGTAGCGGAACCTAGAGTCAGTCAGCAAGTTAGATTCATTCAGTACCGAAGGCAGTACACCTTGAGAGGAACTTGAACTGAAGAAGTTGTGCCCTGCAGTTGATTTTGTACTATCAATTGTAGAGAGAACATTTTGTTGTAAGTGTATCCTGCGTGAACCCAAGAATAAAGAATTGAACTTGAAGTCTTGCTCATCGGCGGCCTTTCTCAAGCACCCGACTGAAACCTGCACATAATGGAGATCACCTATACGTCTTCACCTCCCAGGTGAGGTCTTTGGTGATGTGGAACTTAATGCTGTTTACCGTCTCCACAGGAGAACCATTGATGGTGATGGGGTCTTGAATCTGTCTCTTCCTCTTGAAGTTCACCACGAGTCTCCTTACTTTCGTCGGTGTAGCCACGCCGTTGTGGGTGTACAGGGAGTGGAGGAGGGGGCACAACCCTGGGGGGCTCCTGTGCTGATGGTCAGGGGGGCTGAGATCTTTGAACCCTTCCTCAACACCTGTTTTCGATCCGACAGGAAGTCAAGGATCCAGTTGCATAGGCTGAGATCAAGGCCTAGATCCCTGAGCTTGCGGATGAGTCTGGAGGAGACTATGGTGTTAAATGTTGACCTATAATCCCCAAACAACATCCTCACAGGGGTTCCTCTTGTCGAGGTAGGTGAGGGCTGAGTGGAGTGCTGTGGCGATGGCGTCGTCTGTCTATCTGTTGTTCCGATAAGCAAATTGGTTCGGGTCCAGGGTGGGTGACAACATTCTGCAGATCTGCACCTTGATGACCTAACTACCTGCAGTGTCTACCTTGTCCCCAACTAATTACTTTTGAGACATCGTACATTGCTTGCGATTGTTACATTGATCATACCTGCAAAAATGTCCAATTATATCATTACTTCCGTACTGATTTGCACATCATACTCACCTGGCCTTTATTGGAGACAATGCCATTATTTGAGAAAGGTGTTTATTTTGCAGTTAGATGAATTACACATTGAGGCTTGGAGGCTTATTGTGTTTTCCGATGGTGATTGAGTGTTAAATCTGTCTGTGGAGTGGCTACATCTTAAGCCGCAATCATGTGTGCCACCTTTCATTAGCTAGCTACCATGAGCTTTGATTAACATTATAGCCTCCAAAAGTAACACCCACTGCTCATTATGGCATTGATTATAGCGTTATATAAGAGTTAAGTTTACATATGTTGATTTCTTTAATAATTAAGCTTTATGTGTGTGTGTGTGTGTGTGTGTGTGTGTGTGTGTGTGTGTGTGTGTGTGTGTGTGTCAGTCAGTCAGGTGAAGGGTTACCAAAACAAGGAAAGAAGGGCAAAAGTTAAACAGAATTGTTCTTGTAGGGTCGTGTCATTTGAAGATCCCATGCCAAATCTATTTCATTAATTTTTTTTTGAATCCTTGACGTCCTTTGATCGAGTTTGGAACATTATTTGTGCTGTAAATGTCTTGGATGGCTTATTTCAAGCTATTCTAGCATATCTGAAAAGCCTTGTAGAAAAGATGACTGCTTTTCTCGTGAATATTCGTGTATTCATGAGCTTGGCTGTGATTGGTTCAGCTGTGGACGACAAAGCAGCTGTCAACATACCTATGGTTCGAAACCCGGTGGGTCTTGATTCTGTCAGAATTTCTGTAGGCGGTTACGAACCAACCAAGTGGGCTGGACCATGAATAATAATTAGTCAGTGCTACGTAGCACTGGCGGCTTATCCAGATCGGCTTTTTTTCTGCCTTTTTCCTTTCATCAGCTAATGCATACAGCAAACTGCATAGATTTCAAACATACCACAGCTCACAAACTCATTCTGACCTATGTTATTTAACAACAATAGGAACATTTTGATTTTAATGGAAGGTCCCCTTTAAGTAGAACCATTCCTTTTTATATTACAAATACAAGATCAAGTCCTCATAAAAAAGGTGGAGGAAGTAATAACACATAGTTCAATAATTGTGGCATTAGACAACGACAGTGGAACAATCTGTGGAGCGCAGCAGCAGCAACACACAGAGGGACAGATCCTTGCTAGGCGCGCTTGCGTGCCCAGTCCACCAGACGGGCTACACCTTCACCTCTGCTGTAGTAGGAGAGCTGGAATGCCACCACAAAAAAAAAATCCCTGCAGAGGATAACTCAGGCTGTGTCTAGTGTGCTGTGGACTGTGTGCTCTCCTCTTTTCAGGGCATATAAAATGCCTGACACTATGTGGTCGTATTCAAAAGGCCAACTGCAGGAGTTGGGGCTGCATATATACAGGCCATTGATATACCACACTCTAGAGACTCTGATGGGTGAGTAGATTGCTACTACTGTGCAGAGGTCTTCAAGGTCTGAGATGATGTGGATGTTCCATTCGACCGCTTTGAGTAAAGGGGAGTTTTGAAAGCAGAAACTGCAGGCTGCAACTCACTGGTGGATTGAGGAGGAAGATCCATACCTTGAGATGAAACGCTCAGGGAACTGACGTCGCTGTGCAGTTGCCTTTTATTACCGAGTAAATATCACTTCAGCTGCAGTGGGGGTGAGGTAGAGACACTCAGGGGCCTGCCAGTCAGGGTGGTAGGGGGGGCTGACGGTAATTTAACAAAGTTGGGCTTCTGGTCGGACTTTCTTTGGTGGTAGTAGCACCCTCCTGCTAAGCGGAGAGGTTTTCATGGGTCATAACTTGGCTCAGAGCCATCATGACTCAGGAGAGCCTGAACAGGGTTTTTGTGCTTTGTGTGCAGAGACCAAGTTAACCAGCTGGATTCGGGAAAAATCTTCCAGCCATGACACTCATAAAAAGCCCTTTCGCTCAATTGTAACGGTATAATGAAGGAAACTGCGGGTAAGACAAAAATGGCAATTTTGCATTTTATTGCTTGTCATGTGCCACACAGTGACTGCTGATTTCCATGTTGTACGGCTATGCCAATTGTCAGAGAATGAATGGCACTGCATTTATGGATGTGTGGCTCTGTAAAATTGGCATGTACAGTGATGGCCAAAAAGAGATTATATCTCATATATATTTCAAGCTATGTGTGGCTGATATACATTTGTGATATTATTTTTGTCCCGTCCCCCTTGTGATAAGATCTGGACCCTTGCCAACATACATTTTTCTCTTCAGAAAAAAAGGCTTATCTCACTAGAAAAGCAATTCCGAGGAATTACACAGTGCATGAAAATGCACATAGTTGGCAAATTAATTAATAGTGAATCATTGTAGTGATGACTTTTATAGTTAAATAGTTGTAGTTTAAATTGTTAAATTAATTAATAGTGAATCACTGTAGTGAGGACTTTTATTCTGAAACAGTTGTGGGCAGAGGAAACCGTTGAACCGAAGGATATCTAGTCTTGTTAAATTAATTAATAGTGAATCACTGTAGTGAGGACTTTTATTCTGAAACAGTTGTGGGCAGAGGAAACCGTTGAACCGAAGGATATCTAGTCTTAAAGACCAGATTGTATGCTTAAAGCCTCAGAAACACAGTTGCGTGACAGATATGTTAAGGTAGCTTTCTGTATGTAGAGACGGCTTTGCCTTCTCTGTGTGTGTGTGTGTGTTTGTGTGTGTGGAGCCAATTGAGTCACAGCTGGTCCTTGTTATAGTCAGCGGCGGGAAAGCTGCCGCTCGCGCTCATTGAAGGGCTTCATTCGCGGACCCATTGTGTAGTTTGAAAAAGTTTGAATAGTTCAAAAAGTGTAATAGTTACAAAGTTGAAACATACAAAGCACACATGCCATAAGGTAGACCTACGTAACATAGTTTGAATGAAGTTTCTAGGTTAAGCGGTTCGAGCTGTATTAACTGCGGTTAGAAGAATAACAAGAAACAGAAAGAACAGTACAGTGCATTTTCATGCACTGTAATTATCTCCAACATACAGCTTATAGTTGCATTGCAGAGACTGACGGTGAGAGTGTTTTTATAGAGCTTTTGGAATTCCCATAATTGGTTTCCATCCTATCAATAGTATGCAGGTGTCATAAGGGGGTTTTCCCCATTAATTTCCCATTAATCATTAACCCTTGACCCTGAAACTGTCGATCTGAGCTGGACCGTGGCCTTGAAATCGACCAGAGAACCATTCCGACCCCTTTCTTGGTCATTGCTCAAACTTTCTTCACATTGATTTCGCTATCAAGGCTGACATCGTTTTGCACGAATGGAGCAGATAGATGCCTGTTGGGCGCATTGGTGCAACAGACGGATGGATTGGTGGTGAATTGCAAAGTACCTGATTAGCAGCCCCAAAGTGAGCCTGCTCTGCTCTGGCGGGGCCTTGGGAGGGTCTAGGTTGGGGCACATGCTGGACACCACCAGGGACTCCTTTCAAACACTGTTCCTTTCTTCCTACACAACCTCACACAGGGAATTGTCATAAACAGGGTTTTTTTTTTATTTATGAAAATTTTCAAAGCCCTCTTGGCAAGATATGCGATAAAATATGTGCATTGGCTTTCAACCCTTCAATTCATTTTAGATATACCTTCTACACAAGGATAACTTTTTTCAGGCCTAAACATTTTTTTAAATTACCGACTATAAAGAATGAAGTATGTTGAATTTGATTTTTTTCTATGTCAAGTATATGTGTTATGCTCATTGCGCTAATGTAGGAGGGAAACTATGATACAGTTATTGCAGTTTAATCATTTTCATTTATATCAAAGCCATCCACCACACTCCCACCCTGAAGAACAACTTCATCAAGACATGCATAATGCATGTACCTGATGCATAATGGTACTAGTAGCAGATGACAGAGAGAACGTGGGGGAGAGATAGATATTTTAACAACAGGCTGTTGTGATCACCCACACGTGTGCGAAGCAACATGCATCACGTTATAACAGCAAATGTATAAGATCGGCAAATATTTAGCAGAAAGAAATGTCTGTGTGCAATAAGAAATAATAGGAACAACGATTTCAGATACATTGTACGTGATCATTTGGGGTCAAGGGGAGGGACATTTGACAAGAGTAACCAGCCCAATGTAATATATATTGCGATTCATACAATATTGCATATACTACAATAATACATAATACAATACTATGGATTTATTATTAAAATGTACTTGTTTTTGTAGTTTATCAAGGGGGTTTCGGGTTTTTCATCATTTTGGAGTCAGGGTGAAGATACAAGCACAAATACTGATTCTCACATGAATCCATTCTATCCCACATCCCTGATGACATTAGGGGAGCCCTATGCAAAGCATACTTTTTGACGACATACTCGTTTCGTACAGTTAGTGGTTTCGGTTTAAGCTTTACCGAGACAAATTTGTTTTCCCTCTCTTAGAAAGTAAGAAAAACCATGGTTACCTCTATTTCTTCACTGTAACTTTCCATATGACTCCCTATATTGTGATGTTGTATTTGACTTCTCAAAGTCACTGAGATCCGATGCCAAGGCCAACAGAACCCCATTGTGGGCTGTAGACATAAGGAGGTCGGAACAAGACTTGATGAGATCTGTCAATCAAACCACAGCTGTCAACTCCTCAGGGTTGGGGGGTGCGTAAAGTTGGTATCCAGTCTGGACCGGATTAGAGCACTTCTTCATAATTCACACACACACACACACACACACACACACAGTAGGGTGATCATTGTAATCTCATTGGACGATGGGGAGGAAGGATGTTCAGAAACAGCAGGTCCGAAGCAGAACACAAACCTTAGTCTGTCGGCCTGAGACCTCTATATCCTCTGAGAAACCCTGCTCTCTCATTATGATAACCTCGCCACCATTCACTCCTCCCCCCTTCCTCCCAACAGTAGAGGAAAAGTTAGTTTGTTTTCTCTCTCTCTCTCTCTCTCTCTCTCTCTGTCAGGGTTACCAAGGTCGGATGGAACCTTTGCTGCAGATGGTTCAGATGTCAGCAATCTTCATGCCAACAAGCCTATTGACCTTTTGCAAGCTGAGGACAGGTGTGATTTACTGTAAACAAATGATCGATCATTATTACTAATTAGAGAAGTTTGTCGATATTTTGGCCGGCATGGGGTTGCTGGGTGTCCAAGTGTGAGGAATAAAACCAACGTTACCTTTCCCAGAAGTTTTTTTTAATAGTACACAGTGGTCAGGTTACTGTTCACATACTGTACTGTTGTATTTCCTCAAGCCATTTACAGTGTTCTGCATTCATCCTATTGCACTTCCTCAATTCCCTCTTTTTATTTTGATGGGATTTCTCTGGAGGTACCATTAATTTCAGCCCTTAAAGCCAGTCACCTTCACCGTCTCCCATTTTAGTTAACTTACTTCTGGTGTCGATTAGGTAGAGGCTGCAGAATTGTGACCTTTATGTGGTGGTCCCCGTAGATTTACACACACATTCAAACATACATGCACACGTACACACACACACACTCACTTGGACAGGGACACATACGTACACACACACACACACACTCACTTGGAAACACACACATACACACGTAACACAAAACGCGTCCACTTCAAAACCACAGATACAGAATGTGCTGAACTTTTCTCTAAGGCAGTTCTCTGAATCCCTTGGCCAGCCGACTGGGCTGTGAGAGGAACGAATACACTATGACAGGCCGCTCTATCTGCCTTTGGGACAAACTCTAGCTACTGTGTGGGTGTCGGCAGGGCACTTTCATTTCATGCTTTTTAACAATCCCAGGCATAGGGAAGGGATGCTGTAGTAATGCTTGAGAGGCCATGTTAGCATGCTGGTTAGCCTGTGCATCTGTTAGCATGCGCGTCTCTTAGCCCGTGCGGTAGCAAATACCTCTACATAAATGAATGTGCTGAAACCCATGATGACACACATTTTGCGTAGACACACACACAAACGCTGCCTTTTCAGCTGTCAACCAATGATTATGATTTCCTGTCCCCAACTACCAGCATTTCCTTCCAACGCCACAGGAAGCGCACTTTAATAAAGCTTGTATTCACATTTTACGAACCAAAACTGTCGCTGTAGCAGATTTTCCGGAGCGGCTTACGGACAGATTAGCAAAGTTCTTCATGCCGCCACGATGTAAAGTCTGTATGTTTATTAACATAAGATGTTTGCAAGTAAAAGATAACCTAGTAAAAAAAGAATTGACCTTGGCATCACTTCCGAGATGACAAAAAAAGAAATAATACCGTTTTCCCCGATATGCTCTTAGTCTATAAACACTAATTAAAACGTGTGTGGAAATGTTCAGTGTTTTACTTCAGTGTTTATCTTACTTAGCTATGGTCAAGGTGAAACAAGGTTGCCAGACTTTGTGGAGCTTAAACGAGCTAAATGCAGCAAAAATAATTATGTTGAATTATGAATACCACAAAATGTCCCCTGTCTCTAGTGGGGTTTAGCAAGTCAGACTGTGCGTCTATATATTCCTGATGTGGACGTGTGTGTGTATGTGTGTGTGTGTGTGTGAGAGAGATAGAGAGAGAGAGAGAGAGAGAGAGAGAGAGAGAGAGAGAGAGAGAGAGAGAGAGAGAGAGAGAGAGA
>JAOPJJ010106918.1:0-11101 GCA_027122795.1 Enchelyopus cimbrius
ACACACACACACACACACACACACACACACACACACACACACACACACACACACACACACACACACACACACAGATGTAAGGGCGCGCACACGCAGACCCCAAAAACAGTTTTGTTGCAATTTTGTTGTCACTTCTTTTTTCCCCCAACATATACAAACAATGATATGCAGCGCTTTAAATTAAATTTATTTCAATTTATTTTTAGTTTATTCTGCTATCTTTTTCTTAATTTAGTATTTTTCTTTGTGTGAACAGCGTGGATTTCGATTTGACTCATGTATAGCTGCAATTTCTGAATGTGCCACAAGAGGTCCTGGTTCTGCTATAGAAAGAAAAATGACATTTCATCGTTAATACTGTGCTTCACTCTGTCTCGGAATGAAAAAGAAATGAATATAAACGTTGCAAACGGAAATATGTTAGCGGAAGGCCTTGTATCGGATTTACTTACTACCAACAGTATACATTTGATAAATAGATTCTGCGCGGCATTGAAATGCATATTACCAGTTAGTGTTTGGGTGCTGTGCCGACTTTGCAACCTTGGCCTTTTGAGCTTCTGCGACACCGTCTTCAGGCACTTCCTAAAGAGGGTTCCTCCGCTCCCCCTCTGGGAAGATTCCATGGGAGAGGCCCCCGAGGACTCCGTGGTGGCTGTGGATGGGGTCGCATGCCCTGAATGGGAGGATGAGGTGAGGGCTGAAAGCAGTGACCCTGCGGGCTCCGACACGGCTCTTCTGAATGGGCGCTTCTGAGTCCCGGGGGCCTTGTCTGGTTTGGCCCCGCTGCTGCCTTTCAGGGGAGAAGCATGATAAAAAGCCCTCTCCCCCAGATCATCACTCAGGGCCTTGCGCCAATTTTGAATCCTAGTCCATTTGCTGGTGGAGCTCTTCTGAAACTTCTCCGCCGGTGAAGCTGCTGCGGTCGCACCTGCTTCCCCCTTGCCCTCGCCCGGGGTCCCCTTGGAACTCGTGTGCCAGTTGTAGATGTTTAGTGGGTCAGTGGTCTCAGAGGGGCTCTCTGAGTGCGTCTCTGCTGGCGGATCTTTCTCCACTAGCGTCTGCTGGACCTCCTTCGCCGCGGGATCGTCCGCGGGCTCGGAGTCTTTTTCGTCGTTGCCCATGTCGTAATCAAGCCTTCTTTAACGTTCAATGTAAACGTGTCAGGTTTCCCTCCAGCAGCCTCTTGAATCCAAAACGTTACTGTCCTCGCCTCATGGATGAGCTGCACCAGTTTCGCGGAGCGGATGTCTATGCACGCTGTGTGTCTTTGGTTATATGTCATGGGTGCCTCTCTGGGACTCTCAGTTGCTGCTTCCTGTGTTGTCATTTGGAGACGGCGGCAGTGGCTCCACTTGCGGTTGTTTGGCTGCCGCGTTTTGCCTGCTGCTCACCAGCCTCGCTGTTCACACACTGGGCCCCTGATGTTATTTCCTTTGGCCCAATATCATGTTCTTCAATCTTAAAGTTCAATGTTAATTTACTTTCCTTTTTAATTGGCTCTGTGGGGCCACAAATCAGCACCACTCTGTGTGTCTGTGAGTGTGTGTTTACACGTGTGCATGTGTGCATGAATGTGTAATTTAATTTTATGAATAAAAAGTATGATTCTGGTTATGGTTTCATAATTTGGACTCATTCTCGATCATGCTTTAACTTCTACTGAGGGGTGATGAATGGCTTCATTCTTGTCTTCGATGAGGAAATGTCGATACTGTTGATGTACATTTTCTCAGCGCTCCAGTGAAGTAGAGGTTATGGGCTGAACAGACCGTTTGGTTGGCTTCCTGTGGAGGTAGTGTATCTGAAACCACTTCCTGTACATGTTTTTCACTTGTGTGCATCTGCAACATAGTGCAGAATAAAGGGTAACAAAAATGAACATAAAATGAGATGGTAAATTATAATATTTACAAAGATGTAGGCTATTGTAAATGTGATAATGAACATTTTTAACACTGAACATTATGGGTCTGTTTCTGCCGTAGGCTATACTATAGCCTACTGCCTATCAGAAAGATGCAGAGTATTTTCAAAAGATGTTTTTTTGTAACCCCGTCCTACAGCACCATTTCATACAGGTTATCTAAATGGGGTATAAAGGTTGTACAATTAAATATTTAAGATCAGATAATATAATAATGCATTCTTATACTGTATCTTAACTTGTTTTTGATGTGTCCTTGTCCTTGAATTAGCACTAACTGTTAGAAGCGGTTGAACACTGATTGCAATTTTTGAATCGTCCAGTGGATGGGGATGTGCACTTACTTCCATTCAAGGCTTGTCCATAGATTGCTATGGACTGCTGGATTTATTTCAAGTCTGAACAAAGCTGCTGGATGCTGCCTTTAATTCCGACCTATAATATTGTTCATATTTAAATTAATGTATTCAGAATTAGTATTTTGTGCAGCACATAGCTAGTATTGGAAATATTCAGTGGGAGATGTAAAGCCTAAGAGTAAATTGTTGTTCTTCTATTAATTAGACATTAAATTATTTTTTCAAGAATTTTGATCACGTCGGATAGGCCTCTGGTGCTATATTTTTTCATTGTTTCATGACAATCGCGTCCTGCATAACACAAAGTTGCCATAGGCGCATTGATTTAACAAATCCCCTTTAATTCCTCTGTTTACTATAATGACATATTTTGCATATGCATGTGTTTGATCACATAAACATTTCTACTAGCACACCAAGATAGACCACGGATGGCTTATGGAGGACAATGTGAACACGGGCCATGCATGCAATAATTAATTTAATAGTGAAATAATTAGAAACGTTTTTTTTAACCTATATTATAATTATACATTAAATGACCCATTTCATTATTAAATGACACATTCATTCATTATTGAATAGTGCATTTATTTATTTATTTATTTTTGGCACTTCTGGTCCTCCATAATGGCTGGACGTGCAGCTTTTTTCTGAACGCATCGCAGCCTCGCTTCGGTGTGGGAGGAGCCGAGTGCGCGCCACTACTGAAGCACTGACCCGGGGTGATGCGCGTGTCGGAGAGAGCTGCGCGAGCATTACCACATATTTGGTGACACGCAAATCCGAATTGCGCGAGACATCTGTACATGCTATATTGTGGCTCACTGCTGTGGCTCTAAGCAGGCGGTCGGTCGCATGGCTTCACCTCCACTCGCTTAATGGCTACAGAGCGGTCTGTTTACCGCCCGGCGAAGTGGTAGCTCCTAAACACAACGCGGGGAATGGCAAGAGTGAGCTCGGATTGGCTTCGCAGCGGATACACAGAAGACTAATCACAAGAACCAACCACCAATCCCCCGGTCGAGACTACATTACCCACCGGTGAGTACAGCTGTTTTGCAGTTTAGGAGAAATTACATTTAAAAAAGGTACCGTCCAGTGGCTTGTTAATCACACGCGTATTGGCTATGTTGACGTGTGGCATTGGAAACAAATGTGTTATTTCTTTACGTTTTTCAATATTGTCAAAGTATTTGCCATTGCTGTTAGATTCCTGAATGAACAGATCCCTATCATAGACAGCCGAGTTGCCTTATGTGTGATTGTGCTTTTCTTTAACGGTGCCACACTCTTGTACTTCTGTGCTCTCTCTCCCCGAAGTCTTCCGCAGACCTTGAACCATGACGGTAAAAAGGCAATTACTAGACATGTGTTGTAGAGAGAGAATAGTGTGCATTGTGTGTCCGTCCGCGTCTCCCAACTTTACTTGTCGTTCCACTGCACTGATCCCTTCTTAGTTCGTTATGAAACATTAGCTCCCATTGGCCTACACGCCCAGGTCCCTCCCACAGCACACCTGCTGGAAAGGGGAGGAGTTGCTTGACAACATGGTGTGGTGAACACACTCTTCACAGAGTAATGGTATATGATGACCAAGACGCACTCTGCACCTTCCAAGCCCAAATCACATGGAATGGCAAAGCTTTCCCTGTTTTTAGTTAGTATTCCCCATGTAGTTCAAAATAATGAAGGCTACTTCATTAACTCATGTTGATTCCACTGTGTACAAGTTATTTCAACAACATCGTACACGTTATTAGTTGCATGTTTAAGTTCAGTGCCGACCTTAGAAAAACGGTTAATGCGTCAGCATAGTGTGTCGCCAATAATGTGACCCTTTGAGTGAGACATTTTTCTTTACTTCAGTTGAAGGAATAAAACCACCCAAATCCCCAGCCTTTGTCTCCGCATATATCAAGCAGTTGATGTTTTGACTAATGTACAGGGAAACAACAAATTCATCAACGGACACGCATTCGTGGCCATTAATAAGGAACCCAATTCCTTTCTCTCGCAGTCCATACCTAGAAAATGCCTTTGACCCCGTCGAAACTCACCGACGTAAACAAGCTCACTGGCACCGACCAGTTATCCCCTCCGTGTTGCAAATAGCGGGGCTTGTAGCGTAAGTGACAAATGAAAATATAAGACTTAAAATTGAAATAAGTTAAAATAAATATAATAATGCATGTTTTTCAGCATTATTCGGACAGTTTCTGTTCAGGATTTTTTTTTCAAATTATTTTTTTCTCAGACTCGGGTGGGGGCAGCGTGGTGGCCATCCTCTGACCAATGGTGGCCACGGCCCCCCCTGGCCCCCACGTGGCTACGCACCTGATAGCGCCCTATTGGTATATGTTGTCCTCCCTCTGCCTACGCACTCGGTAGGCCCTGACATGGAAGTAAAGCTACTATTACATCGCCAACCGGGTGCACATTTAGTTTTTTTCTGATGACGATGCCGCCTGGGCCTAATCCGACACAGCTGTAGATCACCACCTCCCTGATTCACTGAAGCTTATGATTATGGTTGCACGAACAGCAAAGTAAATGTGTCTCTGTGTGTTTTCCCCCCACCCTGTGTGTTTGGTTTTGTCTCACACCACGGCTGTTGTTTAGGTGGTTGGCGCCATCGTCATCCCCACCATGGTGCAGAAGTACCAGTCACCTGTGAGGGTGTACAAGTACCCCTTTGAGCTGGTGATGGCGGTAAGTGGCTCCCCCACACCTAGCAGCAGGTGCCCTGATGCTAATACACGCGCACACACACACACACACATCACACAGAGGCGACTGACGCAGACTTATGCAATGATACTGAGTGGGCGTAGTCGAGATGCCCTTACCAAGATGGCTGTTCAACAATTTACTGGCTATGCTAGCACGCTACCATGGCAGGGGGGTTAAAGAAGCCATTGCTCAGTGGTATTACTTTTTACTTTTTTAAATTTTATTTTGTAGCCTCCCTTTCCGTCTGTTCTGCTGGTTCATCAGACATTTTTTTTTTCTTCGAATCGTGCTGATTACCGCTTCTCTCAATGGGCCACTTGATTATTATTGGTGAGGGCGCACCCCCCCAAGTGAGTGGTGATAGATAGTCAGTGACCTCGCACACAAACCATCCCAGTCCCTGTGATGTTGAACACAGCCACGGCCATGTGCTGCCCTTCTCACCACAACAGCCTCTGTTCGGCCGGGTCGGGCTGCGCACTCACGCCCTGTCTCCGAGCACCCGGCTCCCTGTGTCACATGGTCATCCGAACGGCATGTGATGTTGGTGGATTTGCATGTCCTTTCCATCGAGGTGCCTTTACATTCCCTCAAAGCCACATTATTGTACACCACTGTCCTTCCACTGCTCCTCTGCCCACTGCGGAGGACTTCACGGTCAGGATGCGGTCACACATGGTGGCGGGCCTTGCTGTTCGTACAGCCAGCAGGTAGAAGAACATGTCCACTGTCGCTTTCTCCGCTGAAATGACTGAAGAGGCAGGGAGCTTTTGAAACCTTCCAAGCAGAGGCTGCCTCACGGAGCCTGGATGACGGGGGTCGGTAATCACAGTGCAGGGCTAGCAAGCTGGAGACGCACTGCCTCATGGAGCGTGGATGAGGAGTCAGTAATCACAGTGCAGGGCTAGCAAGCTGGAGATGAATTTCCCCATGGAGGGGGATTCTAGGGGCGGGCGACTGCTTCCGTGTTTTCCCTTTCAGAAGAAGCTTCCGCCCTTTTTAAAAACCTGAAATGGATCAGATCTAATGGATCTAAAGTTGGCCAAATGTTGGTGCAGATGTGGTTACTCTGCCGGGGAAATATTTGTACATATACAACGTATGGCAATATGGCTGCATATGCAAATGAAGGCCAAAGCGCTTCGAATGGATAAGGCTCCATTCAAAACAACAAGCTAATGAGCTGCTCCTACCGCAGACGTTTGATTTATTTCAAGTCTGAACACAGAGGTGATGCATCCACTCTGATTTCCAGTGTAGTGGCTCTGCACAGGGCCGCTGGGTATTTCTGTAGACGCTGCAGAGTGGAGCTAATGGTGCGTCACAGCAAAGGCTCAGTTCCTTGTCTGGTCAAAATGTGGTCGCTTCCTGCTGTTTCTTAACCACAGTGATGTGACATTTAAGGTGCGGAGAGATTACACCACTACATCTGAAGGAAACAGGACAATTATGTCTCCAGTCTGTTCTAAACGTTTGACATTTGGAAACATTGCAAATATACCTGCCTGTAAGGTGGGAACACAATGCTTGACATTTCTCATTCAGCACTTCCTCTTTCTTGCCCGGAGGATGATGTGTGTGTTTTTTTTCTTCTGCAGCCACTAGCGCCATTTTAAAAAATGGACAGCACTTCCTCTGGTTACCACGTCTTCTTCTACTGCGTTTGATTGTTTTGAACTGCATTCCTCTGCTGGGGGGACATGCTCCTCCTCTCGGCGCTCGGAGTGCTGGAACATGTACGCGACGTGCTGTTATTGAGGTCATAAGAATGTAACCGTTGAAGGTTTAAGGAGTGGACCTCTGTGCGGTCCTGTCTCTGTTTCATCACGCAGGCTTCATCCTAGTCCTTCATGCTGTCGCCAGCACAGGCAGGTATTGACTTGGAGTTGGCACAGGTGACAGCTGTTGTTGAAGAAGACTTTATGTGCTCTTTATGCAATCGTCCCTCGCTTTCCCAGAAGCCTTTGTTCTGCAACGATCATAACGTAGAAAATGGAAGGAATCCAAACACAGCCTTAATTAACAAATGCGGCAAATCTGTTTGGGAAATTAGGAATTTCCTCATGATTGTAGGATCTGTGTGAATACAGGGGATATGTCGTAGCAAATTCTAACGATGCTTCTTATTGTACTATTCCAAGTAACCCCAAAAGGCCTTTGCTTCTCAATAACAGGATGTCTCTCACTCACTCGCGCACACACGGCCACACACACACGGCCCCCGATGTGTAGGTCCTCTGGGAGCGCCAGCTGAATGTCAAAGAGACTACACAGTCCCGCTCTCTGTGTTATTTCAGGACCACAGAACAGTTATCCTCAAGCACATCCGCTGCTGCCCAATGATCTTCGCAAGAGGATTTACTAACCGCCTGATCCTGGATTAGTAAACTGCTACAGCGAGGCTTCCTGCCATTTTGTTTTAGAGCACCCCCCACCCCCCAGCCCCATCCCTACACACCCCACGCACGCACGCACACACACACACGCACACCAGTGACGTGCACCCAGGAGTGCAGGCCGGCCTAACCTGTTCCCAGTTCCCTGGTACGTCATGGAGCCTGCAAGCCGCTGGCATCATGTCCCAGCAGACACGTTAGACGGGGACAAGATCAGGGACTTGCATCCTCGACACAAGTCAAGCACACCTCCCATTTGCTGATGCTAACTCTTGCAACTGGTTGTACAGCCCTTTCAGAGCCCTTTTATATTATGGTATCTGTGTGTGAAGTACAATTGCAGCCATTTCTCTTATCCAAAGCAAGTAAAACATCACATTTCGGGAATTGTGATTGGAATACTTAATGTCATTTTCATTGAAGCTTTTTCTCTGGAATTGGTTGTTTATTGAAACACTGCGGTTGTATAGCGTTTAGCAGCTGAAGATGTCCCTTCAAATGCTAACCTGTGTTCTATGTTACTTTGCTGAACGGAAAAGTGGGAAACCTCCAGTGAAAGCCCTGCAACGTTGCGCGGCGCCCCTTTGAGCGTCGCGTCCTCACAGAGCTGTGGTGTTGAGGCTTTGTTGTCTACCACGGTCGACCGCAGACTCTCTGGTCCTCGCCGCTCTGCCGTCTGGTGCTTATGGTGGCTGTTGGCTGCAAAAGTGTATCTACGCCACCCCCAATCCCAAACCCAACTCTCCTGGACACGTCTCAGGGCTTTTGCACCGGGCGACCGAGCCAACCGTGCAGCAGGTGCTGGTGTATTATGAAAGGAGGCATTTGGCTGGCGCCGTCGGACACGCCCACAGCACGCGTTTGGACGGCTGCCGGTACGATTGCCAGCACAGCACTACAAGCGGTGTCTTTTGGGAAACATATGTTTGGGTGGTGGTGAGTCCATGATGACCTCTCTGTTCTCCCTTCAATGTTCTGATATCTCAATTATTGCAACTTTGGTGTTCAACACCGAAGTGGATACCCTCATTAGGTTGAGGTGGTAGTATTCTGACAAATTGTTCCTCAGGAACAGGACCCATTTTTGTGATTATTTTTTGCAAAACTGAACAATGATTTTTGGGGAATCTGTTGGGAGATTTTGATGTGACCACCACATTAATTGTCACATATGAACAAAGTCAGAGAGAGTAAAACCCAGGGCCTTCTTTTCTGCGATGGGCGTCGATTGGTGCATTGCAGCCCTGGTTGAGTAAGTGTCCTGTCCTGTCCTGACCCACTTTCTGCCAGGTCCGGTTAAGGCTGCCGCAGCCCAATTCCCTGCGCTGCCAGGCTGCCCTGGCTTCCACTTATTGTTTAAATCCTTAAGCCTCTGGATCGCCAAGCACTCATCCCCCAATGGCCTTTCATTCTGGGACAAAATGCTCACCTAGATGCTAACCTGGGTTGGTTTGAGATTCCCCAATCCCTTCATTGGCTCCTTCGGTCTCGCGCTCCATTCAGAAAACGCAGGCTGGTCATTTTGTGAATGAATGGTGCTGGAGCTCTCCCTGCAGTACTGCAGGGCTCTTGGCAGACGCCAGCAGTCAGTAGGTGAGTTATAGCACCGGGGCCAGCCTAGAAGCCATCATTTATCAGCCCGTTGCTCTGAGCGGCGTTGATAAAAGCCTGCAGGGAGACCAAGATAACCCTGCTTCATCAGCTGGTCACAAGGACAAACCAAACCAGCCCCCATCCCCTTCCTCTCCTCATCCTGCACTCTGTGCTGCGGCAAGGGCAAGACGTAGCAGTGCCCCCCCCCCCCGGCCACGCTGCAGTGGCACACATACGCTCATGGCCTCGCTCCGCTGCACCGCGGCACTACAGCGCATCACGCATCATGGCCGTGCGGTGACTCACGCCGCACGTAGGCAGCAGCAGTGGTGACGCCAGCGCCTGTGTTGACGCGCGACGGCAACGCCGTGCCGCGCAGCGCAGCGTCGCGTCTCCTCGCTAGTGTCGTTCCCATGGCGCCGTACGCAGAGCGGTGGGATGGGATGCAGCTGGCCGGCTCCTCAGCCTCTCAGTCACCGTGTGTGTGGGGGTGACGGGGTGGGTGGGGGTATGTGCGCGCGCCCAGTCAATCCTTCCGGACAGCCATGATCACAAATCACCGCCGCTCCCCCTGGGTCACCGATCATTACGCCAGAGGGGGGTTCAGCCCAGGTCCAGGAAGTAATTTAATAACGTGAGCGCTGAGGGGAGCGCAGAGGGTGCAGGCAATGTGCTTGCATTTACAGCAGATCCCTTCGCTGTACGTCTTCTGCTGTTGCTGATGCTCTATATGTCAGTGCTGCCAGGACCAGGAACCAGAACGGCCCACGGGGTCCGTAGCAGCTGCCTGCGAGCTCTCGTCCCGTGAGGTTTAACTCACCTCCCCGTGACGTCGGAGGTGGTCGCTGCGGATCTCGCACACCAAATTGATTCTTCACCAAAATGATTTACGTTATTGACAGTTTTTTCACAAATTGGTGGTTGAATTCCTTTGAAAGGCTATTTCTTGTGAGCTGGGTCTGCAGTGTGCCAGTCGTTTGGATTGATGGGCTGCTTGGGAAATCAGGGAGCCTAATTAAATGGAAGCTTAATATTTGTAGTACGTTATTCAAATGGTGCTATGATTTTGCGATTGATATGATGTGGAGATTGAATGGGGGGGAAAAAATCTAATGTTTGATTATAGCAAGAAGATGAATAACTTGTTACAGCCATTTCCTCCAAATTCTGATTCATTTGGAAACATTCATTGTGTTCTGTTTGTTTCGTCTTGCAGCAAACCTTAGAGAGAAAGTAGATCAAACAGAGAATCCCCAGAGAAAACAGCCCCTGACCGCTATGGCTCCCAGTGTGCTGTGTACTTATGGTGAGGTCTTTGCTAGTCCATGGTTTGACCTCTGAATGCTCTTTACATTGCAGCGTACGGTACAATGCAACTGAATGCACTTGACTTTCTTATAGCCCCAGCTGCATTTGCTCACTGCCGATTAAGGCCTTCGGTGCCTTCTGGGTATTGTGATTACCATTATCCAGGGTGTTTCCGTAATAATGTTATTGTAATATGTAATACTCAGCCATTCATAATTCCAATGAATGTTGTTCTGTGTTGCATCAAGGTTGCCGTCAAAAGGCTAAACAGTTTTTGCAGGTTCCATTATGTAAGGCAACAGGTTTTCTGGCATGGGATAAAAAGCTTCCCATGACCCTCTGAGCAGCCTACTCTTCAACGTTCCTCTCCCCACAATAAGGACCTAGTTTGGAGCGTACACACCATACACTCTGTTAAATGAACACCAGACAAAGTATTACTTCCTAACTAGCTGCGTTTCTCTCGCCCTCCTACGCACAATGCGTCTCCCTGCCTTTCCTTTGCAAATAGCCTGCAGGTTTGACCCCGCGTCCTGCTGTTTTAACGGGATGGTGCGTGTGCGCAACACATTGTTTGACGTGTGATGTATTTGTAGGACTCTGTTGACATGGAGGTCAGCTTGAAAGGCTCCACAATAGTACGGGGCAACCGGTCTGTTGCTGATTGGCAGTTGGCAGTGGCCTGTATTTATTGGCGTGAATATTAAACACTGAACTGATGATGCATGCTGAGAAAATTTGGTGGTGGTGTTGGCATTTTTATTTGAAATCTGAATTGTGAGTGA
>JAOPJJ010106968.1:0-12493 GCA_027122795.1 Enchelyopus cimbrius
CCCGCCCGGCCGGGGGGCCCCGCCGCGCGCCCCGCCCGCGCCGCCGTCGCCGGGGAGCTGGGGGTCTCTCAGCGTCCAACACCACACTCGGCTCACACTCAAGTCCGGAGCCTTCAGCACAACACTTCCATGTCTACGGAGGACAGGCCTTTCGTCTGGGCCCCGCTGTGTTGCTCGGGCCCTCAGTGTTTTCACAGATGTGTGGGTCCAGGGCCAAGAGGGCAATCCTCTCTCCCCCCCCCCCCACACCCCAATGGTCCAGCCCTCCGACACGGCAAGACTCCTGTGGCTGACAGATGCAGCCCCGGCACAGCAACAACATTACCTTGAGGTTGGTTCGCTGAACAAAAATCAGCTAACCAGAGCCAACCAGTCATAGGCCAGTTTCCCGTTTCCCAAAGAGAAGTTCTTCACAAAGGAGTTTCCAAAGAATGTTCCTCAATGTTGCTCAATTTGCGCAATTCCTTGGAGCCTTTCGGTACTTCTTAGGAAGAATTGTTTTTATTCAGTTCAGACACACTTTCGTGCCTATATAAAATATAATGTTCTAATGAGAAATGCAACTTTATTCCAATCTTAAGAAAATTATCTATATTTTTTGTTAAGACCTTTTTATTATTCCGGCCCCAGTTCTATCATAAATGTTACAGCATTTGAAGGGTAGAAAGTCAAGTCAGTTGAGTCCTATGACTCAACTGTATACTGTATGCTAGTCTAATGCAGCAAGGATGTTTCTCTGAGGAAATGAACAATCAAACACACCATCCCATTTGCTACTGAGAATAACGTCTAACAAACCTCATCCAAGAGTGACACATTGTTATACTGTATAAACATATGCCTAGAGTTTATATATACAGTATGCATGCATAGTGGACAGTACAGTTCTGTATAACTTATCACTGTATAGAGATGTTTATCTACGTTGGACAAACATCAAATACATTTCCGGAGGTTTGTAGCTCACGCAGATCTCTCTGAAGCTGCAACTCTTTAATATTAAGTGTTCACAGAGACTTACAGAGAAGGGTATGCTATGTGTGCACACATGCACATATGGGGGAAATGTTTCTTTCAATCATTTCATCAGCCATAACCATGGCTGTGTTCTTTATTTTCCACAGCCTTTGACACCAAAGTCTGAGGAAATTCTCTCGAGAGAATGATAACTGCTTTGCCAACATTACAAGGCCATTTTTGTTAATGGGGCAATTCAAGTGTTTTTCCACCTTAGTAGCATTTGATTACTACTGCATTATTGAAAACCTCAGTTTCCTGTCCAGTGTATGAAGACATCTGTCAGGCTGTTGCAATTTAAAGATTGGTTCAACCAACATGAATTTGTTATGAATGAACCAGGTATGTGCTCATGCTTTGCTGTCCCAGTGGCACAAGGTCAGCTTTTAGGACTTTATCTTTAAGCAGCCATGATGATTATAATTGCATCATACAGCGTTGAGTCCTATAACAGCCATTCGACATGTGAACGGAAAGCCATCTCTCGCAACATGGAAATGACAGAGAAGGTTGGATTTTTTTTTCTTGTTATTTGGTGATTCGTTATTTTGTGTTGCTTTAGCTACCGTATGGCCAACATGTGTGCTGAAGCTGGAACAAAATACCTTTGGTTTCATACAAAGTCTCCTGTTTCTCCTTTCTCATAAGGGTAAATGTTTTGAACCGAAACTCAACTCGGGGTGGGTTACATTGTTGCAAAGAAGTCCATAAACGGTTGCCACTTGTTGTAGAATTTGTTCACATTCCCCCTTCTTGAATATCAAATTTTCTCGACTTTCAAAAAGGACATAGCCTCTTTAATCCATTGTGTACTGGAGGGAGCTGTTGTGGATTTCCAATTCAGAAGGAGGTGGCGTTTAGCAAAGTTATAAAGAAATATAATGGACTTACATGAATAAGGTTCACAGATTAATAATGCTAACTCAGCTGGTCAGCATCGTGGCCTAGTGGCCGGTGGTAAACTCTGCAAAGGTGGGAGGAGGCAGGAAAGAGGAGAGGAAATGAGAGGATGGCAGTAAAGAGGAGGATAGACAAGCAAAGAGGAAAGAAGGCTAGGTGTGTGTGTGTGTGTGTGTGTGTTTGCTGTCCGTGTGAGGGCAAAGTATGTGTGAGTGTGTGTGTCATATACCCTCATGGGAGCAGAGAAGGGCAATGTCAGGCCCCATTAGTCTACCACCAGCCCAATAACTCTCCTTCATACAAACCCATACACAAATGCTGCTGACCATGCACATACACACACACATACACACACACATGCACACACATGAATACATTAACCAGACAAAAGTGATAGAATTGAATAAAGACAAATTTGTCATGTGCATTTGTATTTATATAATTGTGTATGTATGGAGAGGGGTAGAAATAAAAACTGATAAACAGAGGAAGAAAAGGCAGGGGGAAAATAGAGAGCCATATTGAGAGACAGGTAGAGATGGGTGGAGAGTGTGAGCAAAGAAGGGGGAAGAGGCTGGAAAAGGAGATTGAGGGGAGAATGAAAAAGATAGATGCCATGTCGGCCAAACACAGCTGTAATGGGGCTGCTCAACAGTTTTACTAGAAGAGATCAGAGATTTATAATAGCAGGGGTGGGTAGAGGAATGGATCCCTGCCCTGCTGCTGAAACCAGGAGACCAGACCAGGAGCCAGCCTGGTCTCAGGAATCTGTGAAATAACCACGGGTGACGCTTATCTCGAAATCCATGGTGGACCCACGGAATTACTGAAATTTCCGTGAAACACACACAGATTTCGCTCGAATGCAAGTGCATGACACTTGTGTATGTCATTAACTAACCCGAACCATTCACGGAAATGTCAGCGTCCTTATTGCATTGAGTAAAATCAGCACTGTGTTGTGGAAACGGGGATCCGTGTGTGGGCCACGGGATATGAGTGCCATTAACTTGGAGCGAAATCTGTGTGTCTCCTCCTTTGCTGTCACCTCCAATCCTCCTCCTAGACTCTTGTCACCTCCTCTCATGGCTCCATACCCCATCTACCCCCAGGGGTGCTTTCACTTGCTGTTCACAGCACTAATGGGCTTACAAACGAGACAGACAGACATACAGACAGACAGACAGACAGAAAGAAAGTGGAGACAATATGTGGCTTGCCACTATATATCAATTAATAAATAAAAAAAGAGATGGATGAACACAGTGAGAAAGACAGAATGTACCAACACCATTAAAAACGGAGGATTGTGTCAATAAGCAGAAGAAAGCCACCTAGAACAGCAACCGACACGTGGGTGAGATTTTCACAGCACATTTTCTGCATTGTTGCAATGCAGAAATTGTGTCCAAGTCCCAATTATAAGACTTTCTTTAAAGAAAGAATATATCTTGCACCTGGTTGCACCGCTGCAGTCATTGGACCAGTGCAGCTGAGTCCAGGATATACTTTCAAAACATTAAAAGATGCTGGTAATATCACAGTAACTACTACTATGTCACACAGTGTGGCAGTTTTTCTGTTGTGTTCATTGTTGATCAAGGATCACGGATCGATTTTTTTATAGAGGTTGATGAAGCAAGCAACCTTTCGACCCTTACAGTTTGTGGCTGTGGCTCTCTTACTGGCAAGCAGAAGTTTACACAGCGATGTTCATCTGAAAAATAGTTACGATCGTCAAACTTCTGCTGGAAAGCATACTTTGCTCTGTTTTTTTTTGTCGAACATCAATGAACACCAGTGACGATTCGGTGAGTTTCACAGCTTTGCTAACAAAAGTTTAATGTTGCTTTTGGACCGATGATTCATGCTCAATAACCTGATAGCAAAAAACCTAAACTTCATCATACATACATCATTCAACCTACATTTCATCATAAACAAACTGGAAATAAGGCTTAAAGTGTAAAATACCAGAATATTCCTTTAAGGCTACATTTAAGAGTCTTCAGAGATTATTGAATTTCCATCGTATAGGGCTACAAACGTTGTTTTTTGTCACGTCACAACACACACGAGTCTACATTACAAAACTAGAGAATGTGAAGTGGTCCATGGAAATTCAGCATTGTTCCAAATAAACCTTTAATGCTCAAGAGTCGAACTCACTATGGATTACATTAGGTTCTATTTTGTTGCGCTGTGAAAACAAACTAAACTCAACAGATAAACTGTGACACTAATGAAAAACGGAACAATATACAATAATATGGAACACAGTTCCATGAGATGTTATTGGCTATCCGGCATTCAGTGAAAACAATTACACCTTTCACCTTTTGTCCTATCCTCTACGTTAACAACATGAGCCAGATTGATTGAATGCATATTGTGTGTACCTGTGCATGTCTAATTTGTCCATGCGTGCCAGTGTGTATGCATGTATGTGCGTGTGTGTTTATGCAAAGTTGTGTGCCTGTGAGTCTTTGAGTGTGTGTGTGTTTGCGTGTGTGTGTTCGTGCACATCTTTGTGTGTGTGAGTGTGTTTGAGAGGGAGTCTGTAGTACCAGTAGTGTTGATGCGTACAGGCACAGTTCTCGTGCACATTCTCATTTGCATGTTGTTGCTGGCCAAGCACACCACTACTGAGATCAGCATGTGCATGATGTTATTTCAGAGAGGAGGTGAATCTGACTTGCTGCGATGGATCAGTCAGAACTCCAAATATCCACAAAGATGATTTGCAATTTTAACGATAGATAAAATAATAATAATAATAATAATAATAATAATAATAATACAAAGCACCCAAGGTCACCTTACAATAAAAGAAATAGAAGTAAAAAGAGTTTATTAGCTAAGAAAGATTCAAATACATAAAATAACAAGCAAACTAATGCTAATGCTAAAGTTTAAAGACGAGGTGAGTTTTGAGAGTAGTTTTGAACTGTGAGATGGAGTCAATGGCACGAATGGGATCCTTCAAAAGACGATTCGAGGGATCTTTCTTCATATTTTTATTATATTTTATTTCTCTTCCCGCCAGTGAAGTAAAGAATTCCTCCTTTCCTGAGTGTGCAAGTGAGGGAAGGGGGGTTGGGGTTTGTGGTGAACCGGCAGCTTGCTAAACAATCCTGAGTGATTGCTTAAGGTTAAAAGAATATGCACATACATCTACTAATTAAATTTTGTGTGAGCTGACACTTTAAAATGTAAGTGAAATTCATACAGAAAAAATTCTATTTGTGTTACCGACAACGCCACCTTGGGTTTAGGGCCCAAGGACCCCTGCTAAATTCAGCAATCACCTCCTATAAAAGGACACTTAGGTTTGTGCACTCAGGGAGGGCGGGAGACAGAGTTGGTCACATGCATTTTATAGTTTTTTTTTTTAAATTATCACAAATAAACAAATACAATGATACTGGAGCCCAACTGAGAAAAGGAGGGGGTACCGACCGAGGCTTACCGGCTGGAGGAGTGGTCGGCAGGGGAAGTGAGGTCCAAAAAAGAAAAGGAGAACACCCCACTCACACAGCCAAACGTGACATGCAAACAAAGAACATGTTGAATGGGGTTCTCAGACACACACACACACACAAGGGATCACCGCCACCTGGGAGAACCACAGCCACCACCGTCTGCCTTTAGGTCTAGGGAAGACAGGGCACAGTTAAGAGGGCTCGCAAATAACAATAACAAATAACAAACATTGACAATAACAACATTGAGGAATGATCAATCAATACACTTATTAGTTTGAGTAAACCAGAAATTAATCACACAAACAAAAAAAGAAAATTAAAGAGTCTCTGGCCAGAGAAATTAACTCAACAGTTAACCCGAAATAAAACATTTTTAATACAAATACGAGGGATCCAATTGGGAAGTTCCTCTCCCAAATTAAAATGAACTAATCACAGCAAACTGCCCAAGATAAACAAATTGTACAAACGAAACAAAATTACCAAAAAGCAGAAGAAGAAGAAGAAAATAAATAAACAGCTACACCACACTTACCTTTTAACGTACACACACGCACACACACACACACAGTTCAACAAGTGGCAAAGAGTTCCGGCGGGGCTCGCCGCGACAGCCGCACACACAGGCCACGCAGCACCACACAACGTGCAGTAGCAGAGGGAAGCAGGGTCAGAAGTAGCAAGACCAGAGATAGTCGACAGGACCCCGGACCAAGCCAGCGGAGTAACAGTAGCCGTGAAGCAGCAGCGACGGCGAAGCGATCACAGTAACGTCGCTGTGGCAAAATAGCCAAGGCTACTCAGTGCTCTTCTTAACTTTAGTGTTCATAATTATGGTTGCTTTGCATCTCCTCCAAAGAGGGAGAGGGGTGAAGAGGGTGTGGCAGGGGTTACAGCCGCCACTTATCACACAGCATTAATCATAATAGCTCAACATAACTCACCTATACTCGGTTACTAGGTAACCGATCTCAATATATCACCTCGACCGCGATTGGGACATCAAGTCTATTAAGGAGTTACAATTAAATGAATGAAATGTAAAATAAATGAAACGCTGACGAAAGTAGACGGATGCTAAGGTGTGGAGCACTTGCAACCTGGAAGTGGGCAGGCCGAAGAGGCAGGAAGCGAGAGATCAGGAGGAGGGTCACGGCCTACCTTTATCACCTTGGCATGACCAATGATTGGCCAATATATACAATATGGCAGTGGTGCCTCATACCACTATAGTACTAAGGGGGCATTCTTGCCAGTTGCCGAAACCACCTCAACTGACTCCTTTCTGGGCGAAGGATCAGCGGTTCTCACGGATGGCTGAGCTTCTCACCCTATCTCTAAGGGAGACGCTCGCCACCCTTCTGAGAAAACCCATTTCAGTCGCTTGTATCCGGGATCTCGTTGTTTCGGTCATCACCCATCCTTCATCTATAACCATAGGTGAGGGTAGGAACAAAGACTGACCGGTAGATTGAGAGCTTCGACTTACGGCTCAGCCATTTTTCTTGTCACAACGGTGCGTGAATGTGAATATAAAACCACTTCTGCTGCTCCAATTCTCTGGCCAATCTCACGCTCCATCATCCCCTCACTCACAAACAATATCCCCGAGGTATTTAAACTCCTTCACTTGGGGTAAGGACTCATTCTCTACCCAGAGTTGGCAATCTGCCGGTTTCCTGCTAAGAATCATCAGAATCATCCAAGCCACTTCACACTCATCACACTTCACACTGCGAAACAATCCAGTGGATGCTGTAGGTCACAGGTTGTGGTCTTGATGCCATCAAGACCACATCATCTGCAAAAAGCAGTGACAAGACCCGGTCATACGCCTTCTTCAAATCCACAAAACATATGTAGACCGGATGGGCATACTCCCTCCAGTATCCTTGCGAGAGTTAAAGGAGAACTCCAGTGTAAAATGGATCTGGGATATGTTTAGTATGATAAGGAGTTCAAAGGTTTGGTGTAGAGCAAAATAAATTCTATACAACACAAAGCTAAGTTAGATGTTTTTATTTGATTCTACCGTTTGAGTCGTGGGGTAGTCGGCTGATGTCAACAAGAAATGTTTTAAACCACTTACAATGCTAGAAGTATCCTGACTTCTTTGGTAGTATGAGGGTCTTAACATATAAAACGAGGCATTGACAACTTTGTAAATGTACATGCCGTCGACGGGTGAACTACTGAATGTATTGTGTGTATAAAATATGCTTTTTAATAAACTATCTGTACACTCACAACGTTGTCAATACCTCGTATTATATGTTAAACTTTCTCTGGTGAAGCTGCCCTGCACGGCTCTGTGACATATCCTCCACCTGGCTATCCCAAACGGAAACCATCCACGGCCTCCGGTCCTGGTGCAGCCGCTCCGTCCATTCCGTCGTCTTCATCTTCTTCGGCTGCTCCGGCACCGAAGTTGCCTTTTTTCCACACAGTCCTCTGCGGCGGAGTGTTCCCACGCAGCGCTAAGTTCTCCGTCCCACCACAACTCC
This sequence comes from Enchelyopus cimbrius, assembly GCA_027122795.1. Lineage (NCBI taxonomy): Eukaryota > Metazoa > Chordata > Actinopteri > Gadiformes > Gaidropsaridae > Enchelyopus > Enchelyopus cimbrius. The sequence continues at coordinate 7,907 of JAOPJJ010106968.1, forward strand.
TATCGGTTTGGTTAATTGTCTGCTTTTCCTTTCGTCTCGTTTGAGTTCTTTGGTTTATTTGTTTGAGTTAAATCCTATACATATATTTGTGTGTGTTACGTTTTGGTTTTGTTGACCCATTTCTTTTTGGGGTTAAGCATATTCATATTTTCTTATTATTTCTGATTTATTTCATTGGGGTTCAATTGATTATATATTTTTTGTTCAGTTTAACATGTAGCTGTGGGTTTGTGTTTGGGGTGATAAATACGCCTGGCTCCCACCCACAGCTAAATTTTGTCGTTTTGTTTCATTATTACTTGTCTCAAGAATTAGTTGGTCTTCTGTATATTTGTATTTGGGTTTATATATTTGGTTATTAGTTAGTTCTGTTTGTTGTGGGTGTGAGTGCAATGTGTGTGTGTGTGTGTGTGTGTTTGAATATAGTCCTGTTTTAAATTATTGCCTGAACAACCTGAGTGTCTCACCACCACAGTAGTGTAATCTTGTGTTTTTTTTGTGTTTCCAGGACAGGAGCTGGTACAGCGGGCGGCAGGCTTCCCCTGGTGGTGGTCCCCTTCTCACTCCCTCCTTAAGTTTGATTTGATTTGACACTTTAGTTGTTGTTGAGACCCTTGGGCTCTTTTAATTCAGATTTACTGCAGATAAATACATTTTGATATCTTTTGTAAGTCCGTCTCTTGTCCTCTATACAATCGTGCAACAAATCTGTGTGACCTCTTGTTGGCCAAAGTACAGGGTCAAGAGGTATTCCATGTCGATCAACGCGACTAAAATAGAAACGGACAGAGCGACAAAAAGGCTGTAAAGAAGTTGCATCGGGTAGCCTTCGGTCGCACTGAGTCGCATCACTTTCAGTGAGGACAGTCCAATAGAACATAAAGTAATGTGACTGATTTTGTTGCACGCATTCGATCGCGTCGCTTGCAGTTAGGAAACGGAGAAGAAGTCACTCGCACACGTGCTTCTGTTCTGTTTTCCTCGTTCGCACGCCAAAATATTTACTCGCAAATGAAAGTGAAATGGGCGCACTGTAGAGCCCTGATCTGCTGAGACCAAATCATTGTGCAAATTTGCCTTGAACTTGTCAACCAAAAAATCTATAGATGTCTTTTTTTTCTTTTTCTTTTTGCAGTGGCGCTGACAATTCAGGAGCGGCGGTGCGCCACTGCTGAATGCATATAGGGGAAACACTGATACCGTCACAGCCCTACACAGGATATGAGTGTCATTAACTTGGAGCGAAATCCGTGTGTGTTTCACGGAACAAAATCTGTGTGTGTTTCATGGAAATTTCAGTGATCCGTGGTCCCACCACGGATTTTGATTTAAGCGTTACCCGTGTTTATTCCACGGATTCCTGTGAGATCACATTGCCACCATGGTTTTCGAGGGTTACTGCCACTTGGTGGGCAGAGTATGCTGCCCACCAAGGAAAGAAGGCAGAGTATGCTGAACTGCTGTTTGTTTGGTGTATATGCACAAACAACATTGTTTGCCACCCCCCACCACCCTAAGGCGTCCAACACCGTGACGCTCAGCCGAGGGGTTTGTTAGTATCCCTGCCCCCTCCCAGTATGGAGAAGAATAGAGTCCAACTCCTATCAAGGAGTACGGTCCAGAGCTCAGTCTGTGAGTAGAAGTAAGCCCCAACAGATCTAATTGATAGCGCTCCATCTCCCTCATAAGCTCTGGTTCCTTCCCCCAGAGCGAGGTAAGTTGCACATGCCTAAAGCCAGCTTCTGCCGGCTGGGTCTGGTCCATCAAGGCCCCTGACATTCACTGCCACCTATGTGGTAGTGCACGGGGCCCCAGCAGTTCTTCCTGCGCGTGGTGGGCCCACAGTACGGAGAGAGGGGAGGTGCCTTGTAGCTTCTTCGGGCCCAAGGTGATGGGAGAGGGATTCTGGGAGAGGGATTTTGGAAATGTTCACACAAAATAAGCTTAATAAACTGGTTTGGGTGCAGATGAGCTGTGTGACTAAATGTTGCGAAAAATCCAAAAGATGAGTAGCTCTCGGCCAGTTTCATTATGTCAAATGAGCTCTCTGAGGAGAAAGGGTTGGAGACCCCTGCTATAGGGAGGTACAACACACGGGGGTGGGTCCAATTAATAGGTCCCCTGAGATGTACATTTAATGTGTACATTTAGTGTGTGTGTGTGTGTGTGCCAGCTTACATACATTTCTGTGTGCAGGTTTGTGTGTGTGTGTGTGCCTGCTTGTGTGTATGTATAAGTGTGTTTACAATAAGTGCTAAGAGATATTAAGAAAAGACAAGTCCTTTCCATCTTCCCGCAGTTCAAATCAGAGAAGGGGGATGAAAGTAGGGGAGGTGGGAGGGAGAGGAGGATGTAAACACCACAAACAGCACCACCCTGCAGACATCTGGAGGCAGAGCCCTCCGCGAGGCAGCCCCCACCCTCTGGAGATCTCTCTCCCAGCAAAGATCTGCAATACTGCATCTTTTACCACAAAAACTAAAGCAATCGCAATTTCTGCCATCCTTGGCATGCTTGCTATATCCTACTGCTCCTGTATGAATATATTGTGGTGGTAAATGTGTTAAGCGTCCTTGGGTTCCTTGGAAGTATAAATACTATGTAATCCGATATTCTTATTATTAATATTTGTATTATGGTGGAGGGAGTGTGTGTGTGTGTGTGTGGGGGGGGGGGGGGGAAGGTAAGAAGAAAAGACAATTGGGAAAAGTTATCCAAAGTGTCAGTATCAGTATACGCAACATGAGAGGCTTGGTTAGCAAGCAACACAAAACTGAACAGCCTCGGCCAATCCGAAAGAGCGACAGGAACACCATTTTAATGATAGAAATAGCCCACCATTGGGGATACAAGTAAGCCTTGAATACAAGGTCAAACAGGACAAATTGGAGCCTGGCGGTTATTAGAAGATCAGGGCAGCCATTTCTGGATGGGATATGCCTGTTAGCTCCCCTCATCTGACAGAGGGACAGAGGGCCCTGTGTGCCTGGCATGATGAGGGACAGCAAGGGACAGGGAGTCTCATTTCACAAACGGGTTGAGAGTGGTTCTCGTGCGCTGCGGAAAAGTTACATTAAGAAAAGGCTGAGACAATCTCTGTTTATGTACCACAAGGGCTATATCTCTGGAATTCCCTATCCCTGTGCTATGTCGTCTCACTTTCTCCATCTCCCTTATTGTCCACTTCCCCCCCCTCTCTCTCTCACTCTCTCTCTCCCTCCCTCTCCCTATATAAATGACTTATCACCGTATCAGTGGTCCCATAATGTTCTTCCTGTTGTATTGGATGCAGTATGCTAGACAGTCACCAGCCACCAGGTGGCTGGTGACTGTCTAGCATCTTTGGAAACCATGAAAGCTCATAGCATTATTTTCGTTTTGCATTCCATTTCCCATTTTCCCAATCAGGTACCGTTTGGAATGTATTTAGAATGAGTTGACATTGTCATTCAAAAGAATAATAAAGGTTATCCAGCTTAAAGTTTGTATAAGTGATTCTAGGCCGAAACATAAATGATCACATTCATCTGATCTTTCCTCACGATCCGCTAGCTGCCCGCCACATAAGCAGGCCATCAAAAAAACACGTCTCTGTAGGCAGCCTATGCTCCGAGATTGTACACAAAAACAAATGGGACTACCAGCCACTCTGAACCACTGAGCGCATAGGCTGCCTACAGAGATGCGTTTCTTTGCTGCAGGATCGCTGATACAACCTACAAGTCACACCTAAAATATTCTAGGCCGAAACCGCATCTCTGTATATGTCTATCTGTCTCTGTGAGATAAAACTAAAACAAGTGGTATCAGTAAACAAACGGCAGAATCGCTGATACAACCTTTAACCAACCAATATGACTACTGAGTTCTACTGATGAGGGTTCAGGGTTAGCGAACAAACAAGATGTTGAAACATATGTTCCTGTTCTGTTCTTGTAATGCTATCATGAGAATCTGATTAGGAGAGTTAAGGAGTTTTACCTGAAAACACTCAACCCTTACCCTAAACCGTTACCTGCTCATTAATGACATTTGATCCAAAACAACATCAATCTAATAACATGGTATAGAGAAAGCATAGACTTGCTGATAAAGAGCCAACAATAATGAAGCTTTTTATCTCATGAAACGTGCTACAGAACACTGTATACGCTGGGGGTTATTTCACGTTTTGTAAGTATAACAGACGCAACCCTGGGAGGCAAGAAGCACTATAGTATATACTACATCCATATGAATAATGCATGTAATAAAACAGCAAACATTTAGGGTTGCATAAATCCTGTATGTGGCCCCCACATATCCACTCCAAACAGACCCAAGATCATAATGATGGGTGTAGTTAAAGGGGCACTTCACCGGTTGAAACATGAATATGTGTTGAAAGTGGGTCATATATGTAGTCGAATAGTAGCATTCATTTCCAATTTGGTGCCTTCTTGACAGAGAAAAGGCAGAAAATGACTTTTTAGAGCTTGTGGATTGCAGACAACTCCCATCAGGTCCGGACTCTTAGTTCAATCTTATTTATTGTAACAAAGCATCAATATCATCTGTTGCAACCAGACGGAGTCTACCAGGTCAATA
>JAOPJJ010106984.1:0-12486 GCA_027122795.1 Enchelyopus cimbrius
GGTTGCCGTTACCTGCTGCGTTTGACGGCCGGTGTTCCAGCCTCGACCTTGACTTTGCGTTTTGCCGGACCGCGCGTTTGTTTTCACATTGAAAATGCAGAATGATCCGACATGGCCCTCATACACGTCCCTGCGTCTTGTGCGCTGATGGCTTGCCCAGATGTGCTGCAGGCCGTCCTGGTGTCGCCGGGCCTCACGTCGGTCCTCTGGTTCCGCGAGGGGCCCCTGGCTCCACCGCAGTCGGCCGTGGGGACAACGAACCAAACGGTGAGACGGGCCCTCTTCATTCCCAACCTCCGCCACACATGAAATCGCAGCGGGTCCAGCGATGACAATTCGTGAAATACAAATTGCAGTTCATCTCCGCGATGGAGATGACGACGACGGAACCCCTTCTGACTCCTTGCACCCCCTGCTCGATTGCACTTGGAATTACCGACGACGATAAATTAAGCCTCTGGGCTTGGTGGTCCCTCTTAAGATGTTTCTAGTGTGGAATGGAGGTGATTTGACTCCAGCCGCCCCCCCCCCCAGCTCCATCTGCTCGGCGTGAGTGAAGGAATAGGCTGCTCGTCGCTGGGACTGAGGATCGCTATTGGCCGTCAGCCGTTGAAAGACGCCACCCCGATGACTCCCACATTTCGTGACTGACACGAGCTACGGAGAGTGACGTCAAGCAGTTATTTTTAGGAGTCTCGGTCAGTCAGAATGCAATGCACCCTGCTGCGTATAGAACAATATCAAATACAGCCCGGTGCGGTGAGACGGACAAGGCACGCAGGTGCGGGACAGTGAGTGGACGGGTTCAATGTGTGTCTATACGTCCCTGCAAGAGAAAAACACCTTGCAAGTGCACCTTTATCTCTGCTGCATGGGGGCGTGCCTGCATTATGCTGTGGGCCTGGACATAACACGCATGCGTAAATGTATGTCACGGAGACCGTAGATGGCGACTTTTGTAGTCTTCTTTTGAGGTTTGACTGCAACGGAGCAGGTTAGCCCAAAACGTGGCAGTAGCAGGACGGCAGCATCACTGTCCATCTTAACGAATACAAATGGGTTGAACCAGTGGAGAGATAGCCCTCTTCATTTAATAAATAAATAAATAAATAAATAAATAAAACGCTGACAGTCGTTGCCTAGCAACATGAGGATTTAGTGAACGTAGTGGGGCGATGTGATGCATCACTGCTGCATTTTTATGAATGAAATTTCGGTGTGTGTGTGTGTGTGAGAGAGAGAGAGAGAGAGAGAGAGAGAGAGGGAGAGAGAGAGGGGGCGAGAGAGAGAGAGAGAGAGAGAGAGAGGGGGAGAGAGGGCGCAGAGGAGTGGGCGGTATGCTTTCTCCAATGACGGTTGTGTCGTGGATTTGCCTTTGCTAATGTAGCCTAACATTTCAAGAGGTTTCTTCAGTTACGTTCCTCCAAAACAAAGTTATTAGATAGCCTACGTGATTCTATAACATAATGCCCCTGTTGCCTTTCGCTGCAGTGAACTAGTTTCATTCCTCCATATTATTAATATTTTTGGACGAGGACATCATGCACTTTGAGGGTGGATAAAACGGCCTACACATTCAGAAAATATAATATAGTATAGTAAATATAAATATAGTATTGCCAACAGTGTAGCATAAATGATCGCACTACACACACGCTCCTGTGCAGGATGAATAAGACCAACATGTAAATAACATTGTACCAAGAAGCGTAATATATTTATACATTGTTCAGGTTCACTCAGGTGCGTCCATATCTTGACTGATTTAGGCCGGGAAAAAACCTCAGGGGAATTTGATTTGCATTTTCAATGAAAAAGGCCTAGTGATTTCTTCTTTCCACTGAACCGTGTTTCTGAAATGTACAATTCTGCCACCAGAGGGAACTCACTCCTCACCAATGTTTGGTGAATGACCTCGATGGCCAGCCTCGGACCAAGGAAGGGCCCAGTTAGTCAAGGACACTATGTTCAGACCAATTCGTTCGTTACATTTTATGGGGGATATGTAAAACGATATTGTTTTGGAATCCTTACAGACAGGTGAATCAGAAAATATTTTTTGACATTGATAATATTCAGAAGTCATTATGGGTCCTGAAAACGGTGGAGGCCTACTACTACACTAAAAACGCCATAGGCTAATTTGCTGATATGTTGCCGAGTTGAAATTTAAGTAAATCTGAGGTAGGCCTAAATATTTTGAGGAAAAGTTGTTATACAGCATTTTCAGATAGTTCAAATGGTCCTTAATACAAATCCACCAAAAACATTTAAACCAGGTCCCCAGTTTCTCAGAATCTTCATAAAAAATGGATGCCTTGCTCTCAGGTGAGAAAATACAGGTAGATAGGGTACATTTAGTCATTTAGCAGTTTTAACTGCTTTTTTGGAGGTTAAAAGTTTTAGCACTTTATTATAAAAAGTAATTCATAGTTCCTGATAAACGGTACATCTTACGATTGCAAACGGTCAGGGTGGAGGAATGACTGCTATGGGAGAGAGGGGGAGAGAGCATCCTTTTCTGGGGTAGAGCTCTTTCTGTCAAAGGGGGCTACACACATCTCCCCATGTGTGTAGCCCCCTTCGACAAAATATATAAATTAAAACAAACACAGAAAAATGCACAAAATATAATAAAATAAAGTACAATATAAAACAAAATCCCTAATATTGTATATTCAATCCTCATCTACATCTATTTGACATGATTTCTGGCCATCCAACAGGACCATTTGAATGCTAGAAATACAATTCTAAGTAATACTGGAGATGTGAGATTGCGAAATTAGTATTTGAAGGCGGCCATTTGGAAAATCCAAGATGGCCGCCATATTAACCTTGAATAATGGTCAACCAAAGATTTTCTGATTTTTCATACTCTATGGTTTCCAAAAATATCTAGTTCTGATAATCCTCCAAAAAAATACAAAATTACACAATGAAACTAAGTGGCAAGAACCTAGTTTTTGTGTAATTGTCAAATAGGATTGGAAACTTTGGAAAGGTTAAATTCTAAAACCAATTTGCATAGCATTTGCAACTTTGCAGCAAACACATTTGTTTTAAGAGTATACTCTTTAGGCTACTGTAGGCTATACACCATCACACATGTACAGTGATGAGTTCGCGTGTGAACACGCCCTCCATAAGAGTTACGTAATTATTGGTTCTGACAACATAAAAAAAATCCCCCAGAACGAAAGGTTAAAGGCAGTGTCATGTTTGTTATTGAGCAATGGAAGCGATGATAAATAGTGGCACAACTCCAGTGGTGGGCTGTCAGGGCCAGCAAGGCCTTCTCTGCTGGCCTAGACACAGACATCAAAATCACTGACTTTTGTTTTAATATATTTTTTCCCATGAATATGTTTTAAATTATTTCCAAGTCTATTCTCTTAATTTCATAGCTTTTCTCTTGGTTGCGCTGCTTCCACTAGTGTATGTTTACGTTAGAGCTTTTATCCAATCAAACAGGGTCAAATAAATCTGCCTTGACGCCTTCAGAATCGATAGTGCTGGCGTCTGTAGCTTAAAGTAAGTGGCAATGAATCTGTTGCTTTAACCAATCAGATTTCGAGTTGACAACACTGAGGCCATCTAGCAGGCGTCCAGTGATGTCGGCATTTTCACGTCCTTTGATTTGATGGTCAGAGTTACTTAGCTACCGGCACAAACTAAAATATTTTGCGAGTAGATTTAATAGCTGTTTTAACAATCCACAATGGCTGACGGAAGAGAAGAAATTGATTTGGTCGCAGATATGCTCACAAAACCATTTTCAAGACGGACGTTTCAAGAAAAACTGGACATTGTGAAGAACGGCGGGCAGACCCCGAAGTTGACCCCAAAACACCAAAGACCCCGATGTTTCTGTCCCTCCTCGACCCCCAGCAGTTCAAGACATACCGGAAAAAAATCCCGCACACAGCCTTCTCCAGCTTAACGCAGAGTCACGGAACAATGTTTGATCTGTCCCGGCTGAACAGAACTGACTGACTGGAATGTATGCCATGACTGATTTTGAAGGGAAAAGTCCCACTGATCTCCTTAATTTCCTTCAGAACAAAAATCTGGGTGAGAGCATGGTGCAGCTGTACACATTGGCATGAAACTTACTCCAGAAACACGACTGGACAGACTCGACTTTCAGCATTAGCCTCCATGGCGATAGAAAGGGACTTATTGATGGAGCTGAAACGCACAGATAAACTGTACAACAGATTAATCAAACTCTTCTTGAGGAAAGAAATGAGGATGGCCTTTGCGTACAAATAATCAGTAGTTTTGGTGAGTAATGCATTTTAATTAAACGTTTTAATATTTTTTGTCATTTAATTAGGTTAATATTGATGTTTCTGCTAGAGATGATGTATGTATGGCAGCTTTGGCTACAGTGACAAGAGACTTGTTGAATTCTCCTAATTGGGGTTCTTGCTTTAGTATTGGCATTCTTTCTTGCTCCATTCCTTCTTCCTACCTGTCTGTGATGCAATGCCCTGTTATACTGCATTTCTGTGTAATATTGATGGTTTCTATAGCCGTGGAGTCATAATGATGGCATTAAGAGGTGGATTAGTTCATGTAGGACAGTGGTCCCCAACCTTTTCAGCACCAAGGACCGGTTTGTTTCTCCCAAATAATTCACGGACCGGGGGGGAAATGTCCAATCGCGTGCGCAATTTTGTTTTAGTTGCAGTCATTTCCGAAAACACGCCCTCCCATAGGTACGTGGGTTTTCATCCAAAGACCCGCCAGAGAGGTTTGCTCAAACACAGTTTTAAGACCACCATCATTTGATTTGCTATTTCGATTCGAGATACTAATCGATAGTGATTCGAGATACTGAAAAATGGGTTGCGGACCACTCATTCGTTCGCCGTGGATCTTTGGAGGATGGGAAGTAACGTTCGTGTGACGCTACCGCTGGCCAAGAACTGATCCAGTGAAGTGATTGAGCTGAGGCTGCAGCCAATACGTGTTGAGGGCGGGACAGACAGACAGACATGCCAGAGTGATATGGCTCTGGTCATGCCAAAGAAAAGAAAATACCTTGCCATGCAATCTAACCACTGCAAAGACTTATGGCATGTAAAAGAGTTACAGTATTGCAAAGTATTTTTTCACATTTCCTTTTTTTTTTGTGCCTACGGACCGGTTAAGGACCGGTACCGGTCCGCGGACCGGTGGTTGGGGACCGCTGTAGGACACCAGTGAAGGCCTAGGTGTGAAATGCACGGCCCGCCACTGCACAACTCTGAAAACATATAAAGGCTATATTGCCTATTATGAACTAGCCACAGTAGCTACAAATACAAGCACTACTTTAAAAGTATACCTATGATAGAATAACTTTGAACATTCTACCCACCCAATCAAAACCAGCCTGGTCTCACAGGAATCCGTGAAATAACCACGGGTAAAGGCCGGGGTATACTACTCTTACTCCGTAATACGTAATCCGATTCCGTTACCACGCGGAGACCCCTCAAGCCTTCGTTCTCCGTCGGCAACGGAAGTAGAAGTAATTCGCCATGAAGTTCCTGAGCAAGCAGAAGGTCAGGTCCTCCAAAACCATCCAGCCAGTCTGGCATGTCTGTGACAGTCAGTCATACCCCAGAACCTTTTAGGACATGCGTCAACGGACTGTATGTACAGAGCGCTTTTCTGCAACGACGTTGTGCTCAAAGAGCTTTATAATGAAATACCTCACATTCACCCATTCATACACACATTCACCCATTCATAAACACATTTAACCATTCATACACCCACTCACACACACATTCACCCATTCATAGAATCATTCACACACCGACAGCGGGTCAAACCATAAGTCATTCCGGAAATTATGTTGTTAGAGGACCAATCACAGCCCTTGCCGTCTCCGTTTTCGCTTGAGGGAGTGACGGACAGTTAAAAAATTATCGCATGCACACGGAGAGGGTCTCCGTGCGACGGAGAGGGCTCTCTGTGTCCGCTTACAACACTTTACGGAGTAGTATAAACCAGCCTTAACGCTTAACTCAAAATCAGTGGTGGGCCCACGTAATCACTGAAATGTCCGTGAAACACATGGATTTCGCTCAAAGGCAAGTCAATGACACTCGCGTGTGTCATTGACTAACCCTTACCCTTACCCTACCCCCTAACCCTTACACTTCACAGAAATGTCAGCATCCGTTGACCCAAAATCTGCAATCTGAGCTGTTGAAACGGAGATCCGTGTGTGGGCCACGGGATATGTGTCATTAGTGTCTTTAAAGCAACACCATGTACGTTTTTTTGTAAGTCCCCCTACAGTTGGGAAACTTAAAATCTGTCACGGTTAAACCAGGGGAAGGATACCCCGCCAACTCTGCAGGAGGAGTTCTTGGGCAGACTGCCTGCGTTGAGTGTGAAATGTCTTCATCCCAGGTAAAGTGGTAATAAATCAGCATGTCATATGAATATAATTTCATGGGTTTAATTTCTTTAAAATTTCTTTCTGCCTAAAGATCGCGTAGCTCACGTTTACAAGCCAGCGTGATTATAGTGGCCTGGCTACTGTTTTACAGAATGGATATGCTAATTCAATTCAATGTTTGTGTGGTAGGCAATCGTCAATATTATAATATCAAGCTACCATAGATGAATCTGCAAAGTTGAAGAATCGATTTGCATTATAGCCTGAGGCAAGACACCTTTCACCAGAAAAATAAAGAAACAAACATGACTGCATCAGCCTGCAGTGAGTAGGCTAGACGATTTTGTCCATCTAATCAGTGTTTCCCCTAGATGTTTTTGTAGCAGTGGCGCTGTGAGCACCACTACCAAGATCTGAGCGCGTCTGAATCCATGTCGATCAACGCGAATAAAATAGAAACGGACAGACCGACAAAAAGGCTTTAAAGAAGTCGCGTTGCATCGCATTCGGTCGCACTGAGTCGCATCGCATTCAGTTAGGACAGTCCAATAGAATATAAAGTAATGTGACTGATTTTGTCGCACGCATTCGATCGCGTCGCTTGCAGTTAGGAAACGGAGGAGAAGTCACTTGCACACGTGTTTCTGTTTTCCTCGTTCGCACGCCGGAATATTTACTCGCAAATGCGAGTTAAATGGGCGCAATGTAGAGCCCTGATCTGCTGAGACCAAATCATTGTGCAAATTTGCCTTGAACTTGTCAACCCAAAAATATATAGATCTTATTTTTTTAGTTTTTTGTTGCAGTGGCGCTGACAATTGAATGCATACAGAGGAAACACTGAATCATGTATTATTTACTTGCAAGAATGTAGCCTCTACCAACCTACTTTTTATAAAATACTACTCCTGCGACAAAACCTTTGCCAGTTTCGTTGCTGCTTCGGCCATGACAACATACACACGCTATACCAGCCGGCAAACAAACCTAGTTGGGCTCTTACGTCTGAATTTGAGGAAATGGCGGGTGGGGCGTGGTAAGGGAAGTGATATATGCCATAAAGCAGTCGAATTTTGTAGTTATTTGTGTGATCGGGTGACTGCCCGCACCCAGAATTGCACTCTGTTAGTCACAGAAGAATGGGGCTAACCGGTGGGTCCACCTTGTCGACTATATCAGTTAGTTGTTGATGGTTTTTGGTTCAAACTAATTTTTTTGTAAGGCCAAAACTGTTTGCCATTATTACAAATAGGCCTATATTGTTATGAAAGAAGTCCATTCAATGAATTGAATTTGTAATTTGTAAAAAAAAAAAACCTAACAATTACTACAAAAACAAGTTATCCTTTTCAATTCACATTTGTATTTTAATTCAAGTTTTATATTCTGTAATATTATGTCTCAATCTGTAAGTAATCAATGAAAGGCTAAATGTTTGTTTTGCCAGAACGAGTAGTTGCGTAATTGGTTGCCGGGAAGCTCTAAACGGACTTTGTGTGTTTAGAGAAACGGAGTTCAGACAACAAGAGGTTGTGCCAAAGGGGTGTTCTGAGGGAAGTATTAAGTCAGGACAGAATAAAAAGCAAGGTGGTGGGCAGACACACAGACATCACAGGAGACCTGCGTTCAAGCGCGAGGATGCGTCTGGCGGTACTCTTTCTCAGTGTGGCCTGTCTGGCCCTCTGGTCTGCTGTCGCTCACGGGAAACCATTGTGAGTATCCCGTGTTCCACCTCGGAGTAGCATAGCTTTGTTCCTGACCTTAAACAGCACAATAGTCTCATCAGATCCAAATAAAAATAAACCAAACAGCATGAATGGTTTGTTAATTATCTACATATCTTATCAGGAGATTTGGGTTTTTCACATTTGGCTATCGTCTCTCTGGGATTGATGTGATTGCTCCTTGTGGGAGCGGAAAGGTTGAGTACAAAACAAGCCTCTCCAACCAGAGAGGAGAGAGGGAGGGCAGTTACTGTCTTTTCAGGAGAAGGAGAGATATTTTGGCAGAGACTGGCTCAATGAGAAGTTAGAAGTAGATGTGCATAAACTTCTAACTGGTTTATAGTATATAGTATAAAAGAAGTGGATGTTTTATTGCACTTCATAGTGAGTCAAAGATTTGCTCCAGTATTGCTGATTGTCTCGTAGTCCTGCGTTCAATATGTTGGAACTGGGTTTGGTATGAAGTAGCAAAGGTCTGGTATAAGCAAACAAGAAGCATTCATACACACTTTAACTTCACCGCTTGATCTTCTGCTCTGTCAGCCACACTATGTTAATTGTACAAATATGATATAACAATCTAACGGCCAACGTGTTCCTAAGATGTGGGTATGTTACAGCTCATGTAGAACACCCTGATATTCTTTTCTATTCCAGGATGGTTTTGTCTTCCCCTAACATCTTGCGTGTTGAAGCAACAGAGAACATCTTTGTGGAGTGTCAGCGAGACGGGGATGCTGTGTGTCAGTCCCAGGAGGTTGACATATCTGTGTTAAACCACCCGACCCGAACTCGCGAACTGGCCAAAGGTGCTGTGAACCTAAACGCAGGGAATAACTTCCAGGCTTTTGTTGAAATTAAGGTATGGTGGTTATTCTTTTGGTTGTACTAGTTTTATTAGCTAGTTATTCTGTTGTTTGGATTAATTGTTTGCATGACTGTTGGGTCCTCCAGATGATTATTGTGCTTTTAAATTATTGGGTACATTAAAGTAGCTTATAGCATACCTTTAATACGTGTCCCTTTACGCGGTGCCTGTTGCACATTGAGTTAGATTCCTGCAGATGAATTTAAGGATGACCCTGAGCTGAAGCAGCATGTGGCCCTGGAGGCAACGTTCGCTGATGGAACCCAACTGAAGAAGACAGTGTTGGTCACCTTACAGTCTAGTTACATCTTCATTCAGACCGACAAACCACTCTACACCCCCGACAGTGAAGGTACACTTATTCTCAGGAGGGGAGGGGATATGTCCCACAGAACACTCTTTGTCCCACAATGGGTTCTGTAGGGATCTGGTCACCCTGGAGAAATCCATCACGTGACGCACCAACACTGTACTCCTGGTTGTGTCTCTTTCAGTGAAGTTCAGGATGTTTGGTGTCACACCTGATATGAGACCTGTCGGCAACGGAGGCAACTTCATCAACATAAACATTGTGGTACAGTTTGACATGCTACTCCCATTTGGTATCGAATTAAATGCTTTTTAAAAGGAGGCTGGATTGAAATGGCAGGTGAAAGATGGTGGTGGGATGGTGGGACGCTGTAGGACAGGGGCCTGCAAACCCTTTTCCTCTGAGGTGGCCGAGACCTACTCATGTTTTATATTATTAGCAACATATAGTCACATAGCTGATCTCCGGCTGCCCGGCCCATGAGCAGGCCGTCAAAAAACGGTAGGCAGGCAGCCTATGCTCCGAGATCAAACACAAAAACAAATCAGTCCAAACCAAAATAAAGTAGATTTATGTGCGTATTTGTTGAACCTGAAGAGAGCCACTCGTTTGCGTTTGAATCGTTAGCGAGAGCCCTGTAGGATAATCTGCAAAACGACTCTTATGAATCCAGATTCATCTCATAGGATCACATTTCCTCACATTAATGTATAACCCTTCTTTCAGATCTTTTGATGCTTCCTTTTCACTAAAAGTCTGTGTGGTCTTGTTTCAACAGACCCCTGATAACATTGTCATTCCAAAGCCCATTGTCGCTCTGAGATCAGGCATTTACTCTGGAGCATACACTCTTCCCGATATAGCACGGTGGGCAAATATCTGTTTTATTAGGATTATCATGATATGATAATGACATGACAATGAGATGATATTCACAGCCATACAGATTAAATGGCAAGTTTGTGTGTTAAGTTTGTGTGTTTGTTGATATATTTCTAGTGTTGGAAATTGGAGACTGGAAGCCACGTTCCAGAACAACAAACAGAAAAACTACTCGGCTGAGTTTGAGGTCAAAGAATACGGTAAGACCGATTACAAAGTAGTCCAGGTTATTCTGATTGAACATCCTTTAACACATACTCTTTTTTTCAGTTTTACCTAGCTTTGAGGTCAAAATTACCATCGACAAAGAATACTTTTATGTGGACGACGAGGAGTTGAACGTAGCGATCACAGCCACGTAAGTGTGGGGTGCACATTTAAGGGGACACTTATTATCTGTTGATGATTAAGTTTACTCAAGTGATGTGTCTGTGGTTTCAGGTATCTGTTTGGAAAAGAGGTGCAGGGGGACGCTTATGTGGTCTTTGGACTCTTTGACAGCGAGAAGAGGAAGCAGAGTATCCCAGGTTCTTTCCAGACTGTTCAGGTCAGCATCCCCCCCTCTTGAAGGAGTCGCACCTTCATCCGGCTCTACAGTACCCACTTGTGAAAGAACTACGTTGATTTTCTGTCACATATTGTCAGGTCAAAGATGGTCAAGCAAAAGCCAAATTGACGAGAGCACAAATCCAAAAATCGTTCGACATTGACACCCTGGAGAAGAGCTCGCTCTATATTTCTGTCTCCGTGTTGACAGAATCTGGTGAGTGGATTACGTTTGAATCGAACTTTAAATCACAAAACACATGCTCATCATTTGTTCTTAAGTGAATGTGTGTACTTTTTGTCCGGCCAGGTAGTGAATTAGTGGAAGCAGAGAAGCATGGCATCCATATTGTCAAGTCTCCTTATACCATCCACTTCCAGAACTCACCCAAGTACTTCAAACCCACGATGTTCTTTCAAATTGGGGTAAAGTAATCTTTCTTGTTGTCATTCCAGCCATATTCACTCTGAAAAGTGTGTATTGTGTTTTTGTAAGCCCCCCCATCCCCCTTCAATAAGGAATGTAAATACCTTGTGCATATCCAATATCTTGTAACATGTAACATGTTCTCAACAAATGTTTTGTTCAGTTTCACTTGTCACCTGTCAGACTCAACTGGGTTTTGACGGTAACCTGGTTACTCTGCTGAACCAGGTTTCTGTCTGCCTACTGAAACAAACTGATATATATTGATAAGACAGTTTGGGCCAACATTGGCTCGTTATCAACCTCAGAACCGCCATGGCCCATATTTCAACGAGGAAGTTGGGTTACTCATCTGCACAGAGAAATACACGACTAGTGCATTCAGAATCACCTCTTAGCCTCCGTCCAAAAGAGGTCGAATGAACATGCTGCATCTACCACAGAGGGATGGGGACTAAACAATGGGTTCCTTCCTAAGGTCTTAGAAATCCATTTCACTCATTCTTCTTCCAGCGATTAGCCTGCTGCATCACTCACATGCAGACGTGTAGTTGAGTCTGTGGCCTTTGGTTTGTGTGTTGCTAGATCAGCGTGGAGCTCCCTGATGGCTCTCCAGCCTCCGGGGTCCCGTTACTGGTGAACCCAGGAGCCGTCGAGGTCATAACGTCACAAAATGGTTTTGCAAGGGCCCCCGTCAACCCAGATCGAAGTTCTCCTGACAGGCTGACCATTACTGTAAGTCACATGAGCTCTTATTTTCAGGATTTTAATTATATTTTTCTTCAACATAACGTATGGCCGTCAGTGTTTGGTTTGGAGGAACAACCAAGCCATTCTTCACCAACTATATTGTTGGTGGAAAGGACCACTGTTGCAATGGAATGTGACCTTTGAATGCTATGAAGAGACAAGTTTTACATGGATCTCTGTTTTTGGATTTGTTGTCGCAACTCTATGCACTATACGACTTATGTATTCTTCGTTTTATTTATGATAGGCAACCACCGCTGATCCACATATTTTACCAAGCAGACAGAAAACAGAATCTATCACAGTAACTTCTTACAGCAGCGCAATCAAAAGATACCTACAGATCGGTAAACATTTTTCTTTGTTACATTTAATACATTTGTTTTGTATTCGTGCCCAGTGGCGGCACAAGAGATTTTTTCTTGCTGGTGCTACAGCGGTCTGAATCATTCAGTGATGGTGCTGAGGCAGGGCTGCCAACTTTTCCAAAAACCTATGCGTGATTGGTTCCACATTTCATTATTGCTGCTTGGAGACCAAATGGATATAAAGATGTTAATATAGTCTAGTGTGCTC
>JAOPJJ010107030.1:0-23441 GCA_027122795.1 Enchelyopus cimbrius
TAGTGAATGTTGCAGAACCTTTCGAACATATGACTGGGTTTCTAACAATGAAACCTTTAATGCAAATCGGTGAAGTGCCCCTTTAAATAATTATAGTCACACTGCTGGTAGAAATTCCCCGTGTGTCCAAAGGACAACTTCAAGTCATTAAAATGTTGTAAAACTGACTTTTAATTGTGTTCAACCTTTTGTGAACTGACTTAAGCTAGCGGCAGTCTATTACGGGGTTTCCCGGCCGCGTGAGATTTAGCATGGGACGCCTGTGTTGACATTTTGAATGCAACTTTGGGATTTAATGTGTTGTCAATTATTTGTTTCCTTTATTTTGTAGAGTGGAGAGAGATTCTGTGGGTTGTGTGTGACGCCCGTGTTTTTTGTCTCTTCTTAAAAAAAGGTATGCCTGTTGTGTGTTTTTGACATTTTTATAATTTATCTTCCACATGTATTCATAATTAGTTAAGAATATATTCAGCTAGCTTGAGTGAGCACTGATGCTCGGAGCTGAGTGGAGAGAGATTCTGTGGGTTGTGTGTGAGGCCCGTGTTTTTTATCTCTTAAAAAAAGAAATAAACATTCACAACTTGACTCCTGTGCATGCCTCACTCATTGAAAAAAGACAGCGCAGAAAGACATCAGTCACAAATGGTGCAGTGACCCGGATTCTTCAGATCAGCTGCTGCAGATCGCCGAGGTTATGCTGTGAGCAAGTAAGGGTATCGTACAGCAAGCAGGAAGGATCCGTTGATTGTCGAGACCTTTGATAAAAGGGTTTTTGTATTTTGTTTTATTGTGGCTGTGTTTTACCACAATTTATCATAATTTTTCCTCAAATACAGTGTCTCTGTACACGTGTCTCTGTACAGTTAAATAGTATTTGAACATCATATTTCCACTGTTACATCCCACCATATTCATTGTGTTTGAGTTATAATGGATTTTACACCATTTGGGAGGGGTAGAGGGTGGATGCAAGCCGGGAATGCAGATCAAACTTGGAAGCCAGGCATTAGCAGACCTCAGAGTGCAGATGATGGTACACCTGTAGCAAGGCAGATGTTTTCCACTCCCGCCACTGCTGATAATGACACTCTGGCACAACTGCGTGACCTTTTAGGGAAGCTAGGAACCCACATTGGTGACACTGTTGTGAGTCGCTTATTAGCGAACCAAACACCTCCCCCCACACTCAGTTGCCCACCCCCATGACCCCCCCCTCCACTCGAGTCCATGCCCACCCCAGTTGATATGTCTCAACTAAACATCATGGTAAAGGCAGCTGTCAAAGAATCAGTGATGTATAGAGGAGATGGCTCGGACAAATACACAGTACAAGAGTGGATAGATATGATGGATACTTACCTGCATATGAAGAACTGTCCGACTTCAGAGCAGGCCGACGAAATTCTCAGTCATCTTTTGGGACGAGCTAAGAGTATCGTTAAAGTGGGGCTGAAGAGTAGTGCTGATATCAACATGCACCCTGAAGTGGTATACGACATACTCAGAAGATACTTCAGTGACTCTCCCATGTCCAGCTTACCGATGGCTGATTTCTATTCTACACGCCCTGATGCAAATGAGAACCCAGTGGATTACTGGGTCCGGCTCAATACAGCAGCTGAGCACGCTGACCGGCATATGTGGAAAAGTGGAGGAAAGATGGAGAACATGTCAACGCAAATTGTTATGATGTTCATCAGGAACTGCCCCAACCCCGAACTCTCCAGTGTGTTGCGGTGTAAGCCTATCAGCAAATGGTCGGCCGTGGAAGTGCAAGAGGCTATCGATGAGCACCAGAGGGAGCATCAGACGAGAAGGAGGCCCATTAAAGCAGAGAAGTTCAAAATGGTGACAACAGCTGCCACTACTTGTTTACCTGTAGTTGAGGAGCTGACTGCAATGCGAGCTGGAGTTCAGGAACCTCCTACACAGCCAAAGGTGAGTGCGGTCACCTCTTCAGAAGCAGGGGCCTTAGAACGAGTACTGAGCATGCTGGAAGGCGTTCTGGCCAGAGCAGCTTCACCGGCCCAACAGCCGACCCAGTGGACACGCCCCACTTCTTGCCGCGTATGACAAAACTCACACCACGCGTGAACACTGCATGAAGGAGAAGAGGTGCTTCAGGTGCCTGGAACCTGGCCACGCAAGGAGAGATTGCACACGAGCCGTACCACGCCAAACCCAAGCCAGGGCTCCAGACTAACTTTTTGCATTGGTTGCACTGGTGCGCCTAACTTTTATTTTTAGGTGCACCAGCACAAAATGTAGGTGCACCCACATTTTTTATTGCGTCGCCTGTAAGGCCAAAAGGTCACCTTTAAAGGAATATTCCGGTATTTTACACTTTAAGCCTTATTCCCAGTTTGTTTATGATGAAATAGATCGGTTCACGTGTTCATTTCGCCGAAATGCTGTGTTTGGAGAAGTTAAGCTTTTTTTGTAGCCCCAGAGGTAGTGTTGAGGTAATAGGACCCAGCGGACCCAGGCCAACAAAATGACTCGTATAGCCTGCTGGGAAGCATACATTTTCACTCGTTTTGTCGCGTTCGTTTTCTTTAAGCGTTGCAGTTCTCTGCTCAGGTCATTTTTTGAGCTGACACAACTTAGAGCAGTGAAAAGGACCACAGCCAATCGGAGGCAAGGACCGGCCCGAGCTCTGTCTCTCATTGGTTTAGACCACGATACCATCAGGATAAGCAGAGAATAACAGAGAGAGATGCTGCGCTTGCAAATGAAATGTATGCTTTTGCCCGAGCAACGTCAGGTGCACCAGTGTGAACTAGAATTTTTTTCAGTTGCACTCTTCAAAATGTTGGTCGCATGTGCGACCAAATTGGTCGCACTCTGGAGCCCTGCAAGCAGAGAACCACACACCCAACCAGGGAAACTGAGTCGCTCACACTGGGGAGTGCATCATATCAGACCCTCAAAACTGAAGAAAACCTACGTTCAATATATGAAGAGAGCTGCAAGACTGCACCAAATGGCAGCGTCATGATTTTTCAGAATATACACAAGCTCCAGAAGGCAGATGATCTATTCTACACTGATGTGCTAGTGAATGACCAAGTTACACTACACGCAATGCTAGACACCGGTTCAATGACTTGTACAATGAGTGAAGAAGCAGAAGAGGAACTCCACAAGGTAGGGTTGCTGTCAGAGGGTGCTCAGTCCAGCGAAGACATCTTTTTGGTGGGTTGTGGTGGAGTGCATGTGCGGCCCAAGTGCATTCACCAGTTGAAGTTGAAAATATATGGACAAGAAGCAATCGTGCCCACATTAGTCGTGCCAGGCCAGCGTGACCAAGTGATTGTATGCACCAATTTGCTGAAACACCTGCTACGACAATTCAAGCAAGATCCCAGCTATTGGCGCGTGATCAGTAAAGCTGACTCCACTGGTGAACCAGGCATCGAACAGTTCTTGAGCATGCTCTCGGGCATAACAAGATGGAAAGGTGACATTATCCCAGACCTCATTGGAACTGTGAAACTTACTAATGCTGTGACACTGATGCCCAAACAGGAGCACGTTGTGTGGGGAAAGCTTCCTGGAAACGCTTCTATCTCAGAGGGAAGTGCCATACTGGTGGAACCTTCGAAGTCCCACTCAAACCGGAAAAGCATCATGGTAGGGAGAACCGAGGCATCAATGAGTGGAGACAGGTAGGTTCCTGTGAAGGTAGTGAACCACAGAGCTAAAAGCACAAGGCCAAAGTGTAAGAGTAAACACTGACTATGTCCATGACACTTCTGTAACTCCCGCCCTTCAGGATAAGCTTGCTGGTCTTGGATTGGATGATATAGATATCAACTCTTGTGAAGTGTCCCCTTATTGGAAGAGTCAACTCGTTGAACTCATACAGCGGCATGGAGATGTGTTCTCAAAGGGCAAGCTGGACTGTGGCTTGGCAGAAGACTTTGTCCACAGGATCCATCTGACTGATGAGCGCCCCTTACGTCTAGCATACTGCCGTGTCCCACCAAGCCAATACCAGAAACTAAGAGAAGTTCTCTCTGAGATGGAGCAGAAGAATATCATACGCAAGTCATCAAGCGAGTGGGCTTCGCCATTAGTACTGGTTTGGGAGAAAAATTGAGAACTACGTATCTGTGTGGACTACCGATGGCTTAATGCACGCACAGTGAAGGATGCCCATCCAGTACCCCACCAAGCTGACTGCTTGGCTGCGTTGGGGGGAAATGCCATATTCAGCGCCATGGACTTGACATCAGGATTCTACAATGTCCCCATGCATGAACAGCACAAGAAGTTTACTGCCTTCACTACACCGGTAGGCCTCCATGAGTTCAACCGACTACCCCAAGGTCTATGCAACAGCCCGGCGAGTTTCATGCGCCTCATGGTGAGTGTCTTTGGAGACCAAAACTTCTTGACCCTACTGTGCTACCTCGATGATGTTTTGGTCTTTGCCCCAAATGAAGAGGAGGCCCTCAAAAGACTCAAAATGGTCTTTGAGGGGTTGAGAGGATATGGGCTTAAGTTGGCACCGAAGAAGTGCCATTTCCTTCGGCGAAGCGTCAAGTTCTTGGGCCACATCATTAACGAGAACGGAGTTGCGACTGATTCTGAAAAGATACAAGTCATCACAGACATGAATGAAGTGGATTTGATGATGGAGGATGGAGTCACACCGTGAGCAAAAAAGATCAAGTCTTTCCTCGGTATGATAATGTATTACCAGAGATTCATACAAAACTGTTCCAGTTTGGCAAAGCCCCTGTTCTCCCTGACCGCCGTTGCCACTGGAAAGACCAACGCAAAATGGGCTTCTCACTTAAGAAGACTTAGCCCAGCTGATTGGACTCAAGAACAGAGCAACTCATTCAACCAACTAAAGGCTGCTCTGCTGAACTCTGGTCTTTGGTCGCCCTTTCATCCTCTCAACTGACGCTTCATTGGACGGATTGGGCGCTGTACTCTCAAGTCCCTGAAGGAGGGAGTAAGGCACGTCCCATAGCCTTCGCAAGCAAAGCCCTGACTCGCCCTCAAATGAAGTATCTGTCACAGACTCCTCCCAGCCTTCTCCCCACTCAGCTCCACACACCTGCCGGCATCATCAGCCCCACACACCTGCCGGCAATCTTCAACACCTGCAGACAGTCAGTATCTACGAATGGTCCCTCTGTGTAATCCTTGACTCGAAAGAGAAATACTCATATTGTTTTCCAGCCTAATCCGTGTATCCTTGTTCGCAGTTCCACGCTCGTCCGTTCCGTCCGTTCAGGACTCCACTGGTCCCGAACCGGACTCCCTGCATCCTCCTGTTCCACTCGGATTCCCTGCATCCTCCTGTTCCACCCGGATTCCCGATAAAATACTTGTGTTCCTCCTAACCAGCCTATTCTTCCCAGTGTCGTGCGTTTGGGTCCGCTACCTTCCCCGTGATCGTAACAGTATCCAGCCCATCGTTTGGAGTTCCTTGCTCTCAAATGGTCTGTGTGTGATAAATTTAGCCATTGGCTAAAGGGACACTCCTTCACCGTCTGGACCGACAATAACCCGCTAACCTACATCCTCACAAAGCCAAAGTTGGATGCTTGTGAGCAGCGGTGGGTGTTGAATCTGGCTCCATACGATTTCAGTATCCAATATATCCCAGGCAGCAAGAACATTGTTGCAGATGCCTTGAGTAGAAGACCTTTTGTGAAGCCACGGGTCAGCGAGAGACTTATAGCGGAGCCGTATGGAGCTCTGCTGGAAGAAGCACAGCAGATCCGAGATGACAGGATACAGGATGTGTTTCGGCTGAGCACCAACTGCCAAGAGGTTAAAATGGGTGGATCTGAAGTGGTATGCAGTTCAATGAATAGTGAAGAAGTGACAGCAGTCCTGGATGGTCACATTGAGTGGGGTGAGGGGCCCAAAGGACGAGTGATCTCCTGGCTGGCAAACAACGTACATAAACTCGTTCCACCAGGTGAAAGTGCCTTACCTGTCTTTTCCCTTAAAGAGCTCCAAGACAAGCAACAGGAAGACACTATACTGGCAAGAGTCATACATTACGTATCGAGACCATCAAGGAGACCATCAAGGAGAGAAAGAGTCAAAGAGCCTCTCAAAGCCCAGAAAACTCTAAAGCAGTGGGAAAAGCTCAAGATGTTGGATGGCATTCTGTATAGGGTGATCAAAGACTCACTAACTGGGAGAAGGCGGTACCAGTATGTTGTGGCTGCATCACTGGCCAAGCGGCTCTGAAGGGTGTCCATGATGAGGCTGGGCATCAGGGACAGCACAGGACTCTATACCTGGCAAGGCAGAGGTTCTTTTGGATTGAATGGAACGAGATGTCCGTGAATATGTCAAGTCATGCAAGCGCTGTGTGGTCAGCAAGACACCCGAGCCTGAAGGGAGAGCGCCTCTCGAGAGCATCAAAACAACAAGCCCTCTCGAGATGGTCTGCATTGACTTTTGGTCAGCCGAAATCCCAAATGGAAATACTTTGGATGTCCTGGTCATCACCGACCATTTCATTGAAATGGCTCACACCTTTCCATGTCACGATCAGTCGGCAAAGCAGGTTGCTCGTCAGCTCTGGGATCAATACTTCTGTGTCTACGGCTTCCCAGATAGAATTCACTCCGACCAAGGAGCCAACTTTGAGAACCAGTTGTTCTGAGAGTTACTGCTGATCTCTGGTGTAAAGAAGTCGAGGACGACTGCTTATCATCCCATGGGAAACGGTGTGGTTGAACGCTTCAACCGGACATTTGGAAGCATGATCAGGGCTCTCCCTCCAAGGGCCAAGCAAAAATGGCCCCAAATGTTGCAGACGTTGACTTTTGCCTACAACTGCACTGCCCACGAGTCGACAGGTTATGTTCCGTTCTATCTAATGTACGGGAGGATCCCCAGACTCCCAGTTGACGTGATGTTGCACAGTGTGGAGAGGGACTAAGACATTGCTGACTATGATAAATATGTCCTTAAACTGAGGGAGGAGCTAAAAGAGGCATTATCAACTGCTCAGGCCAATGCTCTCACCAGTCAGCAACACCAAACTGAACTGTACAACAAAAGGACCAAAGGTCATGACATCGCTGAGGGAGACCAAGTGCTCTTGTCAAACAAATGTGAAAGGGGACTCAAGAAGTTGTCAGACAAATGGGAGTCTGTCCCGTACGTGGTGGTCTCAAGAGATCCAAGGTGTCATACCTATCGGATAAGGAACACAAGCAGTGGCCGTGAAAAGGTTGTGCATCGCAACCGTCTCCTGTGTGCAAACACTCGAGTTGGAAGATGTCGGATGTTGACGCATCGTTCACTGAGTCATCTAAATCGAGCCATGATGAGACACAGAGTTGCTTGTCAGATGTGGTGACAGGTGATGTCACAGAAGACAGAAGATCCAGTTGGGTTTTGGATAGTGCTTCTGCCAACCCGCAAAGTTTTGACACGGATGAAGAGCTTGAAGATCAACATCTTCAAGCTCTTCATCCGTGTCAAAACTTGTGTGACCTGGGTGAAAGTGTTGGCCAGAGGTCGATGAGTGTGTCAAGTGTGGTCGATAGGACAGGTTATGGCAACAACCCCCCAAGCACAGTGATCAGTGTAGTCTCCCGTATAAGAACAAGGGTGGGCAGGCTGGTGAAGCCTGTAGATAGATTCATTCAGAACATGACTCAGAGGAAAATACCAGCTTGAGTAATAAACCTCTGTAAACCATCAAGTACTTCAAGATAGTTCTTTAATCTAGTGTTTGGGTTAAACATGTGTTACAGTAGCAGTGATAAAGATTAGGTACTCCTTATCTTGTGATAGGTATATATTATTATTACCTTTATGACGTAATGTGTAAGGTGGTGTAAAGGGCACCCTTTTTCTGCAAGTGTACCCAGGAGGGTTGCGCAGCCCTCCTCGGCCATTTTCTCATTAATATGAGTAACTAATAAGTTGCATAACATGAATGTCTTACAGTACTCTGCTAGGTCTTGAAGTATTTTTGGTGAAGTTCAGAAGGGAGTATGTAGCCGAGCTACATACCACATTTTTTTGGTAATTGTTCATACCCTTGTTTATTGTGAACTCCCCCAAAGATTGTTTCCTAGGTAAGTTGGTTCCGTATTGTTGTTTTCTATGGCATGCCTTTTTGTTTCCCTGGGGAGTGGTTTGGCGTTACACCTGTCTGTCCAGCTTCAGTGAGCACTGATGCTCGGAGCTGGTAAGTATATCTCTCTCCCGTTGATTTTTTTCGAAACTTTTTATTTGTCGCACTTAAATAATTATAGTAAGTCACACTGCTGGTAGAAATTCCCTGTGTGTCCAAAGGACAACTTCAAGTCATTAAAATGTTAAATCTGACTTTTAATTGTGTTCAACGTTTTGTGAACTGACTTAAGCTAGCGGCAGTCTATTACGGGGTTTCCCGGCCGCGTGAGATTTAGCATGGGACGCCCGTGTTGACATTTTGAATGCAGCTTTGGGATTTAATGTGTTGTCAATTATTTGTTTCCTTTATTTTGTAGAGTGGAGAGAGATTCTGTGGGTTGTGTGTGACGCCCGTGTTTTTTGTCTCTTCTTAAAAAAAGGTATGCCTGTTGTGTGTTTTTGACATTTTTATAATTTATCTTCCACATGTATTCATAATTAGTTAAGAATATATTAAGCTAGCTTGAGTGAGCACTGATGCTCGGAGCTGAGTGGAGAGAGATTCTGTGGGTTGTGTGTGACGCCCGTGTTTTTTGTCTCTTCTTAAAAAAAGGAATAAACCTTCACAACTTTACTCCTGTGCGTGCCTCACTCATTGAAAAAAGACACAACACAGAAAGACATCGGTCACACATGTACCTGACCTTTGTGTCTCAGTGTCCCTCCACATGTCCCACTGAACACACGACATCAAGTGACTGACATTAGATCATGCAAATGAATAGACAATGCGTGTGTGTGTTTTATTTGTTGACTAGCTCGGAAAAGTCTCTCATCTGGAAGTTGAAGGGGAGATCCTTCAACTTCAACAACCTTCAACAACCGTAACAATATCAGGTACATCACTTCCCTGGACTCCCGCCTTCACTCACTCTATGCAGCTGTGTGCAGCCTCTCTCGGAGCCCTGAAGGGTCCTACAGGGGGCAGCAGTAGCTCAGGGAGTAGAGCAGCTTGTTCAGTAACCAGATGGTTGCCAGATGATCCCTCGGCTCCCCATAGCTGAGTGTCCCTGAACAAGACGCCTAACATGGTTTGACCCGCTGTCTGTGTACCAATGTGTGAATGGGTGAATGTGAGGTATTTCATTTTAAAGCACTTTCAGTACAACGTCGTAGAAAATCGCTATATATATACAGTCCATTTACCATCCTCTGAGGGCTTCACAGTTTACCGTTTGGAGTTGGGCTGGACAAGTAGTACAGGCTGCGGTGGACAAGTCAAAAGAATGACACTCTTGCCATCCACCTTTCCTTGACCTTGATGGAAGATATCATAGGGTCACTTATGATATCTTCGGAATTCCAGTATTCTGTATAAAATATGGCTTTGTTTAACACGAGCGTATCCTTCTGCCTTATGAATCTATAGACAAACTCACCCTGTGCAGATCTGGTCCCTCACAATGCAAATTCTCCAAGCTTTTATTTTGTGATGGAGATTCCAAACAAGTAGCTGTCTAATCGTTTAATGACAGCTCAAAGGCAAGAGCAATGCTTTGGCCCAAACTTTTCAGTAACTCACTGATGCTTTGTAAGAAAAACCTGAAGGCCGGCAGTTTTTGTTTTTTTCTGTCTTGTTTTGTCTTCTTTTGGTCTTTTGGGCTGTTCATACTCCTTTGTGACTGAAAACCTTTAAAATAAAAATAAAAATAAAATGAATAATTGATCTGATGAGCTTCTGTTTGATGTGAGCGTTCCCTTTGTGTGAGCCTGTTCAGGGGTGTGGATCAGAACTCATACTGCACCCACACCGCAGTGCAAGCTCTGATCCTGCTCCTGGGATTCACCCTCTCCAAGGACAGGCGCTGCACTACATGCTGGTAGGTCCTTACTCTCGTGTTTTTTAGACAGTTGAACTAGTCTTTATTTTTGTGTTTGGGTCCTTCTAGACAATGACGGCAACCTTGGTAGGAATAGTGGTGGTATTCCTGCTGTTTCGTCTGCTGTCACTCATTGTGGGGAGTTGAGGAGTTGAGCGGCCTGCTCATCTCCAAACTTGAGATGGTTTGATTTGTTGTAGTTACTTTGTCATTTTGTCTTCATTTGTTTGAATGAATTTTTAACTTATGTCCTTATTTCCATGTTTGGTGTTCATAATAATCTGCATAGTTCTTGTTTGGTATTTTGTATAGTAATAAAACTGTTTGGGAATATGTATGGAATGACTCCACAAAGAAAACACTTTTGAGCGTTCATTTTATCCATTGGTGTGAAGAGTTAATAATCATGTCTTGGAGCAGAAGAGAAACGTAGGGCTGAATCTCTTGGAAGGGAAAGATATTGTTTATTTAAAAATACCACAACCAGGTTACAGAAAGACCGTAAATTAAAAGGTTTAGAAAGAATTGAGCTTCAATTTCTGGAACAACAGAAAGATAGCAACTCACACCAACTTGGAACTGAAGAACTTTATTGGGAAATAAAGACCAAGCATCATTTTAGAAGCAGAGCAGTGAACGCCTCACTGGTCAGATGCATGGCCACGCTCTGAGGGGCGTTGCATGCATCTGAGGGGCGTGGCCGTGGCACTTGGGGGCATGGCCACGGCACTGAGGGCCGTGACTGCGCACTAAGAGGCGTGGCTGCCCCCAGCGGTTTCCTCAGGCTCAGAGCGGCCCAGTGGTGACCGTGGAGTTGATTTCCATGCTTTCCATCTCCGCTTTGGGGAAAAACACATGGCAGTCGCTATTCACACCTCACCAGGGGAAAGGGGTCAATCACAATGGCATTTGAAGGACAAGCTACTGAAAGTGAAGGCCTTATGTACAGGGTACAGATTGTGAACTAGTGAAGATTTATTCTGGTCTATCTAAGCACACCCATAACAAGGGGTATCCAATCAAGCGA
This sequence comes from Enchelyopus cimbrius, assembly GCA_027122795.1. Classification (NCBI taxonomy): domain Eukaryota; kingdom Metazoa; phylum Chordata; class Actinopteri; order Gadiformes; family Gaidropsaridae; genus Enchelyopus; species Enchelyopus cimbrius. The sequence goes on from JAOPJJ010107030.1 coordinate 11,020, forward strand.
TTGATCTGAGGGTACTGGTAACCGTATCAGCCAACCACGTGATGCATGCAGTTCCATTGTTTGACCTAGGGGGGTCATCTAGTGCAAGGTGTTTAGGTTTGTTTTCCATTCAAATAAGTTAAGATAATGGGGGTTTGTGAACTAAGAGGAAGTCATCCTGACATTTCACATACAGAGTGCAACACAAAGTGTTGGATTTTTTGACTAATAAATAATTTAATAGAAATGGTTGAAGGGTTAAGTCTTCAGTCAAATGTGTTCAGATTTTAAATTACCCGTAGCATATGAGGGAAGAGCTGTTCCTTCGACACCCATTCCTGACCCTTCGAGTCCTGTAGATAGGAAATTAATAATGAGTAATACATACATAATCATTTGTTACAACTAATTCTCCTTCTCCCTTACCATCAGCTGTTGAGTTAGTCATCTCCTCTGACGAAACTTCTTCCATAGATTGCATCATTGCTGTGTATTTGCAAATATAATCATTCAACATTAGTTTGACGATCTGGATCGGTCTATAGGCATGTTATCAAACGAGTATCACAGTGAACATTAATGACACACGTCTTCGATAGATTGATACAGCGTGGCACTAGTATTACTTTGTGGAAAAAGTATTAATATCTGTCCTCGAGAGATGTGCTGCACATGGCTGAAACAGAAGGGGAACTTCCTTTCTTGAGCTAAACGTCTTAGTTCAGGTTGACTGGTAACCAGTCAACCTCTCATCTCACCTGAAGGCAGCAAGAGTCCAAGAAACACCACTAGAAACAGGAGAGCATCTATTTTAGTATGTGGTGTATTATGGTTCTTAACCATGAGTTACTGTACTAGGTACAAGGCAGTAAATAACATCCAGCGGTCCATCGTGTAGCTCTCAGATAGTTGGACAGACAAAAAGGACAATGAAGACGGTTACTCACAGGCGATCAGCGGGAAAGTCATGGACCTCATGGTGGTAGTGGTGTGGAGGGAGATGTACTGTACCTTCAGATCTGGAGCCTGGCTTTTAAACCCTCACCATCTCGTTTGAATCTAGGTCATATGGATATTAGGCAGAACCTGTTTAAATGTGGGTCTTTTATCACTATGTATATATGCAATACACCATGTATATATACTGAACATATATTGTATATATATTTTTGGTTAGACACACGTCATGTGTGCCTCAAGCCTCATGCCGTGGGCTTGTATGGAGCACTCTATTTTCTATCGAAACCCATCCGTCCATCTTAATTTGAGCTTTCCTCATACCGTCCTCGCCTAGAGATCATCTCGGTCCGCAGGGTTCTCCACCAACACAATAGACTGCAGATCCAGTGACATCAACGCCCATCGCTTTTGCGTTTGTTTTTTAAGTCAGAAAGTGTGTCAATAGTTTCTTTCCGCTTGTATGGATTTCTTTGTGTATCTACTCCTATGAGCTCCCATGTTTGCTGTGCACAGAAGGCAGTTTATTTCACAGCAGACTAGAACTCTTATCATGGACACACTGTTGACCTGGGGTCACAGTACCTAGAGCGGCATGACTGGTAGTCGGAAGGTTGTTCCCTGCCTACTGGCTACTCCTAGTTGCTTGTCGAAGTCCTTGAGCAAGAGTCCTACCCTTAGCTCCCTTTGACCAAATGTATTTGTAAGTCGCTCTGGATAAAAGCGTCTGCTAAATGCCCTAAATGTAAATCACCAGCAATCAATAACGCTAACTACTGGACATGGATGCGTTGGAGATGGTCAGATCCATACGCCATCAATGACATGAGGTCACTTGATCACAGAACTCTTTCAACATTTTGCAGTTCCAAACCGAGCATTATCATTTACTGAGGGCAAAATTGTTGCTCTGGCAGCCGCAGTCCTGCAATAAAAAGTACACAATTCATAATTCTTTCCAACGGATTTATTTTTTTGTAATTTTTCGTCATGTGTGCTTTAAATACAAACAGACAGGCAGATGTGTCATTCCTTCGCCATTATCTCGTCATCACGGTTCCTTCTTTAAAGGCTGATTAAATAAAGGCACTGCAAGTTTATTTGTATAGCACATTTCAACAGCAAGGCAATTCAATATATTTTACACATAGAGCATTAAAGGCATTAAAGTAGAATAAAAGCATATCACATTTATATCATAAAAGCATTACAATAAAATAAAATCATATTATCTTAAAGAAAGGAGATTAAAAATAGAACATAATTGACTTAAGGTAAGGCTGCAGCAAACAAAGGTCTTCATTTTGGATTTAAAAGTGCTGAGAGTTTCAGCAGACCTACAACTTGTTTGTTCCAGATATGTGGCGCATAAAAACTGAATACTGGCTCACCATGTTTAGTTCTGTCTCTGCAGACAGTAAACAGATTTGCCCCAGATGACTTGAGAGATCTGGACAGTTCAGAGTAAATATGAAGATCGGAAATGTATTTTGGTCGTAAAACATGAAGTGCTTTATAAACTAACAGCAGTACTTTAAAGTCAATTCTCTGACAGACAGGAAGCCAGTGTATGGGTCTGAGTAATGTAATCCATTTTCTGAGTCTTTGTGAGGACTCGAGCAGCAGCATGCTGACTTAAAGACAACACAAAGAAGTGTTTTCGGCTGTGCTAAGATCTAGAAACACACGGCACCATCATGTCCACTCCAGAAGGCTGAAGGCTCTGCTTCAGTCCAAGGTGTAGATGTTTTCTTGTATGGGCCTCCGCAGGCGGATCTCATAGATGATGTGAGGAGGCTCCTTGGATGAGAAACTGGAGGAGGAGAAGATGGTAGACCTGAGGAGTTCAACTACGGCCTCCATGAGGAGCAGGGCTCACAGTGGAGCGTGGCAGCACCTCCAACGTGATTTCACAGGAATCCGTGGAATAACCAAGGGTAACGATTAAAGGAATATTCCGGTATTTTACAATTTTAAATAGATCGGTTCAGGTGTTCATTTTGCCGAAAGGCTGTGTTTGGAGAAGTTTCGTTTTTTTTTTTTGGTAATTCAGCATGAATCATCGGTCATACAGCAACATTAAACGTTTGTTTGCAAAGCTGTGAAACTCACCGATTGGTCACTGGTGTTCGTTTATGTTCGACAAAAAAAATACTGAGCAAAGTAAGCTTTCCAGCAGAAGTTTGACGATCGTAACTATTTTTCAGATGAACAACAACCGTTTACCAGTTAGAAAGCCACAGCGTTACTACAAACCGGACGAAAACAGCTTGCTGGAAAGCATAATTTGCTCTAATTTTCAAACATCAAACATCAACGAACACTAGTGACCACTCGGTGAGTTTAGCAGCTCTGCAAACCAACGTTTAATGTTGCTTTAGGACCGATGATTCATGCTCAATTACCTCTACAGTGAGGCTAGCAAAAAAACTAAACTTCTCCTGTCATGAATATGTCCAGAATCGGTTCGTTTAACTGTTTAATGGAGTTACACTTGTGCAGGGCATGTCTTCACATCAGGCTACCTAGGAACTAGTGTTGACTCGTTCGCGAACGAATCAGTTCAAATGAACGAATCTTTAAGACGAACGAACCAAACTGATTCTTCTCTCTCGTTCGTCTCGTTCGTTTGTTCTCAGACTCGACTCCTCCCACCCAGACCCACTCGCTGCTGACAGTTCGTTCACTCACTGAAATGAAAAAGCACACCAGATGTTGAAATTAGCATTAAGGACCCATGCTGAGAACTCATCTCATCTAAGAACCATGCATTCCATGATTCGATTCACCGCTACCGGAAACTCGACTGAACGAACTGAGGCAGTCTGACTGACTCAGAGAACCGTGCATGATTCGATTCACCGCTTCCGGAAACTTGACTGAACGAACTGAACGAACGAGGGAGGACCTGAGTCAGTCCTCCCTCGTTCGTTCAGTCGAGTTTCCGGTAGCGGTGAATCGAATCATCTGAGTCAGACTGACTCAGATTGGATTCACCGCTACCGGAAACTCGACTGAACGACGAACGATTTGCGAACGACTCCTCTTGGCGAACTGACCGACGCAAACTGAATCACTGAAACGAATCATTGAATCCACCTCTACTAGGTACTCTCTGGTACATACTCATGGAAGTCCATGTACCATAGCAATGTCAACAGCGACACCAAGTGATAACAATCTGAACTGATATGTGTAGGCCTACATCACATCACATCACATCTCCAAACACAGCCTTTCGGCCAAATAAACACCTGAACCGATCTATTTCATCGTAAACAAACTTGAAATAAGGCGTAAAGTGTAAAATACCGGAATATTCCTTTAACTCCAAATCCAAGGTGGGACCACGGAATCACTGACATTTCCGTGAAACACACACGGATTTCGTTCCATAAAACACACACAGATTCCGTTCCGTGAAACACACACGGATTTTGCTCCAAGTTAATGATGCTCATATCCCGTCGCCCACACACAGATTTTGAGTTGAGCGTTACCTGTGGTTATTTCATGGATTCCTGTGAGACCAGGCTGGCACCTCTCAGCACAAACTCATTCTATAACTCCTAATAAAGGTATCTTCTGAGTGGGTTCACTCACCAGCCTTTCATGGAAGTTCCTCTATGGATTCCACCTGAGGGTAAGAACATGGATCAAATGTTTTATAACATTGAAGAGAATTCTGTGATCAGCTAGTGAGCTAATTTTTGGCATGTATGTAAATGTGTAAAAGGAGAACTCCTGTGTAAAATGGATTTGGGATATGTTTAGTATGATAACGAGTTTGAACGTTTGATGGAGAGCCAACACAATTGATTGAATAGATAGATTCAAATAGATTGACGAACACAGAGCAAGCGTGCTCGCTCGCACCCGCACGCGAGGTCGGCTGTACACCTGAACAAGGGAATTAGGGGTGTGTGTGCGCGCTTGTTCTGTGTTCATCAATCGACTGATTCAGCCTCAAAGAAGACATGGGTTGAAGACATGTTGAAGGGTGAACTACTGAAGGTATTGTGTGTAGGGCTGTACGATTAATTGCGCTGGCGATAATATCGCGATATGATAAAACGCAATTTTCTAACCGCATCTCACGCGATTACAAGGTGGTCACGTGACGTGGGCGAAAGAGTGGAGAACTCGGCTTCAACATTTCATGGCTCGATGGAACAGTCAGAAACTGACACAGCTGAGAGTTTGGTCTCGAAGAGGAACAGCACGTCGGTGGTGTGGAACAATTTTGGTTTAAAAAAAGAAGATGCTGCTCAGCGTCGGATTTCTTTCCTTGAAACACACACGGATTTCGCAGTTTCGAAGTTAATGACACTCATCCCGTGGCCCACACACGGATCCCCGTTTCAACAACTCGCTCAATACAACGGACGCTGACATTTCCGTGAAGAGTTAGGGTTAGGTTAATGACACACACGAGTGTCATTAACATGCATTGGAGCGAAATCTGTGTGTGTTTCACGGACATTTCAGTGATTCCGTGGGTCCACCACTGATTTTGAGTTAAGCGTTACCCGTGGTTATTTCACGGATTCCTGTGAGACCAGGCTGGCAACAGTGTATACACCTCTTTGTACATCCAACCTTCACACGCAGCCTCATTTGGCCACAATTGAAAAATCTACTTAAGCTCCCACAATAGGAATACATTCTTCCTACGGGCACTGCACTAGTTACTTAAATGCACAGTGGCAAAGCCACAGATGTGTCTGTAATGAGCAGTTAAATAAATAAAAATTACATTTATTTCAAGTCGTACACCTTTTAATTTAATTCTAATAAATAGGCCCAGCCTATGGGAAAGAACATTTCACAGTAAATTACATTTAGTAAATGTATCTAATATTGTGTTGGTCATATTTAAATCATTCATTGTGTTTTGTTGGGAAAAAAAGTTTAAAAAATAAATAAAAAATTAAAATTGCATATTAAATTGCAAGTGACATATTGGGGGGCAATACGATTATTTTCCCAAATCGTTCAGCCCTAATTGTGTGTATAAAATTGGCTTTTCAATAAACTATCTGTATACTTACAAAGTTGTCAATGCCTCATTTTATGTTAAGACCTCATTATACTCTCAAAGAAGTGTCAGCCTACTTCTAGCCTAGTACCACTAGTAAGTGGTATAAAAAGCGATTTCTTTTTGACATCAGCCGATTCCCCCATGAAGTATAGCATTTTGGTTGAATCGGATAAAAACATCTAACTTAGCTTTGCGTCATATAGGATTTATTTTGCTCTCCATCAAGCGTTCGAACTCCTTAGCATACGCATACTAAACATATCCCAGAACCATCTTACACCAGAGTTCTTCTTTAAGGGACCGTTCGTTATTTATTCATGTCAAAATATATTTATTCCGGTAGGGGGGGTCATGTAAAAAAAAAAAGAGTCCAGAAAATCCCTCCGGTTGCACTCAATTCAATAAGGAACAGTCCCTAAGGTAGACCTTGAATCCTTTTCTTGTCATTTTCTAGTGAGCATTAGACTCGGCGTGATCTCCTGCGTACGTTTGAAGGCCAGGAGCAGCAGAGATCCTCCCGCCAGGAGCAGCAGGCAAAGGGAGAGCGAGAGCACGGGTGCCTTGATCTGGAGGGACAGGGCGGGCGCTGTGTCCTCCACCTGACCCAAGCCACGAGGAGGAGACACCATGAGGAGACACCATGAGGAGGAGAAGCCATGAGGCGACACCATGAGGAGATGCCATGAGGATGAGACACCATGAGGAATGAGGAGACGCCATGAGGAGGAGACACCATGAGGAGGAGACACCATGTGGAGGAGACACCATGAGGAGGAGATACCATGAGGAGACAACCATGAGGAGGAGACACCATGAGCAGACACCATGAGGAGACGCCATGAGGAGACACCATGAGGAGTAGACGCCATGAGGAGACACCATGAGGACACACCATGAGGAGGAGATGCCATGAGGAGACACCATGAGGAATGAGCAGACACCATGAGGAGACGCCATGAGGAATGAGGAGAAACCATGAGGAGACACATAGGAAGAAAAGGCAGGTTGATGTGCGCAAAGTTTTCGTTGTAGGTTAATGCTGCATGATTGGCAAGCACAGAACACACACACAGGCATGTCATCATATCACCTTTGTCAATATGACACAGATAGAAAAGGTGAGCCCTCCCAGGTAGGGCAGGGCCCCTGGAGATGTCTCACCTGTGATAGATGTTATACTGTCATGTTATGTTGTTATGTTATGTGTTACTCACAACGACGGCTCCGGAATGCAAGGGGGTGGAGTTTCGTCTGAAGAGCTCCAGGTGGGAGGACAAGATGTTCCTCCACGTGGCTGGGACGCAACGGGACATGGAAAAACACACACACACAATGTTTGAAATGCCTTTCACGGATGGATGTTGACTCCTTGGCTAAAGCAATCACTCACTGGGGGAGGCCCAGGGGGCGGTGGTGACGCGCTCCGTCAGGGGGGTGGTGGTGCTGGGCGTGGTGCTGGTGGGTGTCCCTGGTGCTGGAGGGACGAGACGTGGTGAGCAGACGCCCCCAGGTGTGCCCAGACACCAGAACAAATGCACCCAGAAGAGAACCGCCGTTTACCTTTGACCACCCGGAGGTTCATGACCACCTTCTTGTCGTTGAAGATGCCGTTCACGTTGACCCTGCAGCAGTACGGCCCACTGTCCGTCCGCCTCACGTTCAGGATGGACAGGTCCATCTGTCCGTCTAGCACATCCCCCGCTAGCCTGTACCTGTCCGTCACCTGGGGGCGGAACCATGGTGCCACACCGAGCGATCAGCAACGCCGGCGCTGGTCTCACTCGGCACGGGCCAGAGCAACAGGAGCGGCCGGGAGGGGCAAGGGGTCGGAGGTTCACCTTGGAGATGAGGCCGTTCTCGTCGGTCTGCACCAGGATGTCGCTGCACCAGAAGGTCCCGCAGCTCCGCCCCCAGCACACCCTGCTCAGCCCGAAGCGCTTCACCGAGTACTGGCAGGAGAGCGAGGCCACGCCCCCCTCCGCCACTTTGAAGGAGGACGCCCCCGGTGACCAGGAGGCTACGCGGCCACGGATTACAGCGGCATTAAGCTGGAGCTAAACCCAGAGCTAAACCCAGAGCTAAACCCAGAGTTAAACCCACAGCTAAACCCAGAGCTATCACAGTGAGCTAAACCCAGTGCTAAACCCACAGCTAAACCCACAGCTAAACCAACAGCCAGGAGCGTAGCCAGGACATTATTTCTGGGGGGGGGCAAGCTCGGGCCAGTCTTTTATCTGGGGTGGCAATTGATTGTCAAAAAGTTATATTTTAAAACTCACGCACAGCCTAACAATGGATTGAATAAACACTGATCATTTATTATTGATAATTGGTTATTGGAATGGGTGCATAGATGTTGTGCCATGTGTCATGATTATGTGAGGGGGTTCGGGACCTTAAATTGACACAGGGATGTTTTTAGTGCAAAAGACATGTAATTTTAGGCAATCATTTATAGGTAAAAATAAGTGTTTCTGTCCAGGATCATTTTTTACAACTTTTTGGTGGCCTTGGCCCCCCCTGGCCCCTACGTGGCTACGCCCCTGCCCACAGCTAAACCCAGATCTATCTTCCGTGCCCTTTAGATTATTCAGGAGCATTTATTTGTGGTTTCTGCATAGGCCTATAGCAGGAACCACAGCAGAGCATATAGTGATGGGCTTTCAGTAAAACAGCTAAACATTCTAATGCTAACCAGTAGCATTGGAATGTTTAGGAGGCTATTAATTGTAGCCTCATTGTGTTATAATTAAAGGAATATTCCGGTATTTTACACTGTAAGCCTTATTTCCATTTTGTTTATGATGAAATCATAAAAAAATGGTTTGCTAAATAGCTAGTTTGCTAATGTTAAAAACAATGACTAGCCTGCTACTACTACCACCTCGTGGCTCGACGAAAACGCGACAGCTCTGTTGAAATATGGATAGGAGAAAAAAAAGACAAAATAAGAGTAAGACTTGCACTGTTAGTGTTTATAGTAGATAGTTTAAGTAGTTAAATAGTTTGAACACATTTTAGGTGTGTGTGTTATGTGTGTGTATGCTACTGGATGCCTAAACTTTCCTTCTGGGATGAATAAAGTATGAGTAAAGTATATATGAATTATTGAAAGTATGAAAAAAGTATACATCTATCTTAAGTATATGAATTAATGAAAGTATGAGTAAAGTATTGTGGCGACTCCTCCCAGGATCGCGCCTCCCAGGATTTGCATATCCCGGGCAGTCTGGGACATTCCTTAATTTTAAGTGTGCTTTAATCATGTTTGGGGTTATTTCTACGGGTTGTGTGTTTGGGGTTTTATTGTGTTGTTCTGTGTTGTTTTAATATGTGTTTGTTGCATTTTTCGGCACTGCCACCGTCACCGTGGGTGTCATGCGTGTCGGTGGGGTGCGCGATTCTGTCTGTGTTTGGTGTGCAAAATAAAGAGTAGATCTGCTGTCGTGCGGTGTATGGGACGCAGACTACTACAACATAATCGCTGACTCCGTGACTTCTTGGCCGCCGCCACAGTATATATCTATCTAGAGTATATGAATTAATGAAAGTATGAATAAAGTATATATCTATCTTTCTATCTATCTACTGTCCTGCGCACGTCCATGATTCCCCAACTCTTAGTTGGAACATTCGGAAAATGACGTCACGATTTCCCAATTCCGACTGGGAAGTCGGGAAGGTCCCAGACAAATGGAATGCACCAAACGTTCAAACTCGTTGTCATCCTAAACATATCCCAGAACCGTAAACGTTTGTTTGCAAAGCTGTGAAACTCACCAAGTGGTCACTAGTGTTCGTTGATGTTCGACAAAAAAGATCAGAGCAAAATAAGCTTTCCAACAGAAGTTTGAATATACTATTTTTTCAGATGAACAACATCGCTGCGTAAACGTCCACTTGCCAGTTAGAAAGCCACATCTTTACTACAAACAGGACGAAAACAATCTATTTTCCGGTTCCGGCCGGTGGCCTGGCTACAACAAAATGACTCGTATTGCCTGCTGGAAAGCATACTTTGCTCTGATTTTTTTGGACGAACATCAACACCAGTGACCACTCGGTGAGTTTCACAGCTTTACAAATGTTTAATGTTGCTTTAGGACCGATGATTCATGCTCAATTACCTCTATAGTGGGGCTAGCAAAAAAACTAAATTCCTCAGCCATTCGCCATTCGGCGAAATGAACACAAGAACATATCTATTTCATCTTAAACAAACTAAGATGGAAATAAGGCTTAAAGTGCAACATACCGGAATATTCCTTTAAAGGACCAACATGAGGAACAGTATGTGAATCATGAATCAAATTTGAAGTCTCCTCGACCCAGAAACAGTATGCCTGCCTATAATAATTTGGTGCTGGAACACCAAACCAAAATGTATGTTTGTAAGGCACTACAAAAAAACAGGACTAAAGTAAAACAGGATTTCAGTGATTATATTTGTAACCTGGCCTCTATTTTCATCACTGCTACCACGACTACAAATACTGAAAGTACTGCTGTGGTAGATAGAAATAAAATAAATGATAATGACTCGGCCACATCCGATGATAGAGATGATAGACAAGATAAGAGCCTTGATGAAAACATGTACAATTAAAACTGACGTAACACACAACTAGACACAAAACACAACGCAAAACACGTTGGGAAACCAACATCAGTCCTTAACATTAATATTAAGATGTCATTTATTCTGCCATGTCAGGGTGCTGGATTAACTCAGAACTCTGAACCGTCTATCAAAGCCACGATCGAGCGTATATATTCCACAATAACAACAAACCCAACCGACACAAATAAACAAACTACATAAAGAACGTCTTCCTCTCCAAATGCAATTGACTGAACAAAGAGCGCGAAAGCAGGCACTCAGAAATCTGAGCTACGTCCTGACCTACGGAGGCCCCTGCCAGGGCCCCCCGTAGGTCAGGGCGCTGTGGGGCCCGGGGCCACAGGAGGGGAAGGTCTTGCCTGAAAGGAGTGTGAAGGCCGTCCACCGCAGGAGAGAACCGCACCACGCGGAGAGAGCCATCCCCAGCCTCCGTCTGGCTGCCAGCAGGCGGGTGTGTGTGTGTCATTGTATGTAGGGCTCAGCATGGTCACTGTGTGTGTGTCATTGTATGTAGGGCTCAGCGTGGTCACTGTGTGTGTGTGTGTGTGTGAGAAGGAGGAGACACAGCAACACTGGCTGTCCATCAATACGAGTGGATGACGGTTTGTTTGTATATTTCAGAATGTGCGTAAAAATTCTTTTTCTTGCGGACAGAAATTAGCACAGAAGTGGTAAGGGGGGGGGGGGGTCCGTTTGGATTAATGTCGAGCACGTTATCCAGATGGCGCAGCATCACCAAACCACCAGCATCACCGCTCATAAAGAATCCACAGTGGGACAGACGGGAATACACAGGAAGAGGGAGGGAGGCTGTGTGTGTGGGTGTGGGTGTGAGTGCGTGTCTGTGTGAGTGGTTGGGTGTATGTGAGTGTGTGTGGGTGTATGTGTGCGTGTCTATGTGTGTGTGAGTGTGTGTGTCTGTTTGAGTGTGCGTGTGAGTGATTTCTGAGCCGTGGACACAGAGCGATTGTGCTGGGGGGCGTTCAGCTGCCTGCGTGAGATAAGTGGAGGTCTGTCTGAGGGGTACTGTCAGCTACTGAGACCCCGTTTGTCCCAACGTCCACAAACAGGGAATGTGGAACAGGCTTCAAGACGTGCTTCTCCATGACATTTATATTATTCAAATTGTAAGACGGTTACGACCGAATCTGTTTCTGAGTACGAAACACATAATGTGCGTCACAATATTTGGAGTTGTTGTAAAACGTTAACTGTGCCTTTTACCGTAAGTTAAAGACAAACAGAGACAGATCCTGGTGGCTGATTTCCTCATGCGGTTATGTTGCATCATCATAATATCACTTCATAAAAATAAAAGAAAATGAAAAATCCCCGAAACGTGACCCAAATAGAAAATAGAATCCAAAAACCAACCCCTGGAACCAAAAACCAGACCATGAAACCGCACCGAATTTGATCCTAATCCTAACCCTATACCCAACCCTAACCCTAACCCCAGAGATCCAATACATTCCCATTGGGTGAAAAATCACTGATACTGAACCATCCCATAATTTTTTCAATTAATGTAATATTGTTAATGAAATATTACCACTATTTCAACATTTAGTTTTTGCGAATAGGCTAAAATACACAAATAATGACCATTCCCTGATTTTTTGTACAACTCGAGTACTGCTTAGGGCCACAAAAATGATTGTAAAATATACATTTTTACAATACATCTCCTTTTTATTTGTATTGGTAGCGCCCTCATGTGTGTGTAACTTAACTTAAGTTAAGTTAAGTTAAGTTAAGTTGCTATATTTGTCACACACACAAGGTACAGTGAAATTTGACCTCTGCATTTGACCCATCACCTGC
>JAOPJJ010107089.1:0-12447 GCA_027122795.1 Enchelyopus cimbrius
GGGGGTACATGAATGGTACAAATAATGATCAACAGGACGTGGACCAGGATTTCTTTCCTACACACTCAGCCTTTCGCTCACCAAATGCGCCTACCTCAGGACACAAGCCAAGCTTCTGATTCGGTGTCTCGATGAAGTTGGTGACGATGAAAACAACCGCCTCACCCTAGAGGAGCAACGCAGAGCAAACATTAAGCAGTTCCACTTCTACTCGGACGTGGAACTCAGAGGTCAGAGGATGCAATGAGAGTCTTTATTGAACAATGTCCTCTCCACCTGGGGGGGAACAGCATAGTCTTCAGGACCCCAAACCACTCGACCGGATTCGTTGGAATTGGTGACGGAGACTCCTTTCACTTTGGTGACCACTGAGCTCAGTGTCGCCTCGTCATTCTCCTGGTACCCTTTCTTGCACACAAACACCCACCTATGATCAGCGACACAGTTCAACGTCATCAGAAGAACAAATCTGCCACTGAAATTTGTCCTGATTGTTGCTTTTTGTTGGTTTTATATTTAAGTGGGTAACCCTTCCATCTACGGTACAGTATTTACCAGGTATTACCCTAGTAATAGTATGGTACTTTCTCGCTTATTATTTGGTATTTATAAGGTAATTACCAGGTATTTACCTAGTAATATTATGGTACTTTAGTCATGGGAATAGGTCCATTTTACCCATCACTTATCTGTGGCTTTCTATATTACCAGGCTTTTGCCACCGATGTACGTCATTTTTGGACGTGTACGTCATGTTTGTCATTTTTGCTTTCAAACAATGTACTTAGCAGGTGGGCACAGCAACATCACCAGCTTCCCGAAGAGCCCGGGACGTCACACAACGCGCTGCTACGGCAACGCCAGAAGACGACGGCGCTGTGACGTCATCAGCAGACGAAGGACCCCGAGCCGATCTGGTGCCTACGTCACCCGCACTCACTCCTAACTCCGACGGTGTATTTCGGAGCAACGGACCTTCGGAGCAGTGGATAACGGCACATCGGACTCTGGGCTTTCGGTCCATTAGGACACGTGTTTAACTATTGTACGTATTGTAACATTGTAACTAATGCTAGCTATCTTTAGCTGAATGAGTTAACGTTCGCTAACGTTAATATTTGCTTAAAACAAACACACGGTGCAGACTGAATTTCCAACAGTTACCGTCAGGTTCAACACACGGCTTCGCTCAGATAATGGGTGATTACAGTCAATAACACAAATATACATTGTTCTACCAAAGAGCTGACTTCCTGGCCGGTGTCTGCTTCATGTCTAACGTACGTCGAACACGTGTTAGACATTAGATGTGTTGGTTTATATTTGGTTAATATTTGTTGGTTTATTTTGATTACTAAAAGTAAAAAAAAGGGAAAATGCGATGTTTAACCTAATGTTGTTGTACCCACCTGGTAGAGGTTTGAAGTCAACTGAATGTAAAAAGTAAAGTTGCTGTTTGGAAAGAGCCTGGTAACAACCTCCAAACAGACAGGATTTCCTTTTACGGTACGGTAGTAGCGATGTTTAACCTGGTAATGTGGCAAGAGTCTGGTAAGTACATTGTTTGAAAGCAAAAATGACCGTAATCTGTGGCAAAAGCCTGGTAATATAGAAAGCCACAGATAAATGATTCCCATGAATAATAACCAAACAATGCGGAAACATTTATTAATAGTTACTACAGTATTTCTTGGTACTTACTGTATAAATGCCAAATAATAAGCTTGAAATTACCATAATATTACTAGGTAAATACCTTGGAAAGTACCATAAAATTACTTGGTAAATAAATACCAAATAATACGCTTGAAAGTACCATAATATTAGTAGGCTAGGTAAATACCTGGTACATACCACATAAAATACACCTTGGAAAATGCCATAATATTACTCGATAAATACCTCATGAGTACCAAATAAAAAGCGAGAAAGTACCATACTATTACTATGTAAATACACGGGAAAGTACCATAATATTACTAGGTAAATACCTGGTAATTACCTTATAAATACCAAATAATAAGCGAGAAAGTACCATACTATTACTAGGGTAATACCTGGTACGTGTAGGGTATCTAGGCTGCAGAATATTGGCATTATTCACAGATAAATATATATTTCAGTTTCAAATAAGTGATTGTGAGTAAATACACAAACAAACATTTACGGAAAATGCTACTCACCCAATAATGTAACCAATGACGACGAGTTGAATGATTCTGTACACAATCCCAACGATCTTGTTGTCAGCAACAATAAATTTGGCTGTTTTGTAGTTGAATGCGTTACAGAGGATCCCAGCCATCGTATTGTTCCCAGAACGCCTCAGTGACCTCTGACATTACACACCAGGGGGCCAGCAGCACCCAGCTCCACTCGCACGCAAATACGCAAATCTCCGAGAGAGAGAGAGAGAGAGAGAGAGAGAGAGAGAGAGACAACAAATATTAGCAGTATCATATATGCAAATATATTATCAGTGGTGACCTTTGCTATGCTTTTGTCAAGTCTTCCTTTTGTTTTACCACTCCATAAGTGTGCTTATCGTTAATAGGCTTTAATATCACATACCTGCGCGGTTGCCCGCATCTACTGAAGAACACCGATGAAGAACAAACTCCCAGAGCGTCTGCTTATCCCAGCTCCCTCTCAGATGTTATGTTCCTGATACACACGGCGCCCCCTCCAGACAGGTATGCGGTACTGCCCGAGACTCCGTCATGAAATGTACTGTAACTTTCTAAAATATTGTTCAACTTTCTATTTCAAAATCACAATTGTGATGCAGCATTTGGGTCTGTGAGTTGTATGATTCATTTCCATGACAGAAAGAAACTCACCATAAACAAGACCGCACATGACCGTAGATAGTCTGTCCAGACCTGTCCTGGCGTTCAGTGCTTTTGCAGCGCACACTCTTGGGACGTCGACCTTCACGACCTAAACTTTAGGTTCTGAACAGAAGTACTTTTGTTATTGTGCTTTTGTTATTGATTTCACAATGTTTACTTTCAGTAATGTTGAATTGTGTGTGTGTGTGTGTGTGTGTGTGCGCGCGCACATGGCTGTTCGTCTGAACGTCTCTGAGATGGCCAGAGGGCTATAAACAGGTTTCTGTTTCCACATCCAATCGTCCCTTCTCACGTCAACAGAGATCACCAGACGGGTGAGAAATGGCATGACGTCATGTTGGGCCGCACCCATCCAGAGGAAAAGATTGTATTCCCTGTGTTTCAACAGAAAGCCTATAGTAGTAGTAGTAGTAGATAACTTTATTATCCCCGTGGGGCAGTTGGGTTTGCGGCACAGTCGCCAGGCACTTCATAACAGGACATCAGACATATGACAACCAGTAGTCCATACATCAGACACCAACAGACATAACATGAAGGACACACAACACACACTACAACACACTACACACCCTGGGATACGGCCAGGCCAGCTGGACATCAGATCGCTTATTTCAACTGATTCAAGGCTTTCATGGCTTTGTGGTACAAAAGAGAATTTGGATCTGTTCTTCGTCAGAAGGGGTGGGCAGAAACGACGCCTAGATGGTAGTAGTTTAAAATAACATGTAAGGGGTGTGTATGGTCACAATGTTGTTGGCCTTTCTCACCAGTCTGTCTTTGTAAATGAGCTCAATGCTCGGCAGTGTCATCCCCAGTAGCTTACTAGCCTTACGACAGTTGTTACAGACCGGGGGGGTTCTGGAGATGGTCCTCAGGCTGGAGGTTTACGATACGATACAACCCTATTTGTTAGTTTGCACAGAAATTATTTTTGCATCCCTAGGTGAACTCATTTAAGAGCAGGAAATACAGCAAACATACGACATAAAGCACACAGACAGACACGCGTACAACACATCAAACACAGCATCAACAGACAAACATGAAACTTATAGCCACAAAAGACAATATCGAGCATGACAGCAGACAAAACATACTGTTTATACACATACATCACTTGGAGACATGATATCCATGAATAAACATTGCACTAGATCAGGGGTCTCAAACTTAATTTACCTGTGAGCCGCTGGAGAATTATTATTTATTTATTTATTCATTTTTAACTTTGATATAGGGGGCCACAACATATCGTCCCGTGGGCCGCAATTGGCCCGCGGGCCGCTAGTTTGAGACCCCTGCACTAGATCTTAATGTGGCACTAGATCTAAGGATTGATTGATGTATAAAAGAGTGTCTAAGTCTGTTGCGGTTGAAAGCAGGAACTCTAACGCGCCTGTTTGAAGGCACTAGCTGATATTCTTGGTGTGGAATGTGTGAGATGTCAGTCTGCAGATTGAGTCTTCTCAATAAATGAGGGATGTATGTCTTCAGCTGGACCATCCTGCTGCATGTCTTTCTCACCTAGTTGTTGACATGTGCCTTGGGATGGCGAAAAAGATCCCATACCCAAGGGTGAATGTACAAAAAGTAGTAAGTAACCCGACCAACCAGACCCGGCCTGCCGTGAGGACTGCGTCTTCTCCTAAGCCAGAGACACATGGAATCTCTGAGTAAGACCACTTAGAATCCTATGTTTATGTCAGTGGCCAGCACTGAGACACAAGGCTGAGGAACCAATCTAGTTCCAATGTTAACAAAAACATATAGCACTCAATGTGTTTGATGTCAATTTGATGTCAAGATGTCAAAGCGTTAATATACTATTTACTAGGTCACCTTACCTGGAGACTTTTGGCAGAAAAAGTGATGTAATTAGGGCAATGTGACTAGTTGTTTAGGTTTAGGCAACATGACTAGATGGTAAGATTTAGGCAACAGTTCTAATTGGTCAGGTTTAGGCAACGGGGCTAATTTGGTTAAGTTTGACTACACACCAGCTTCAGGTTTCAGAAGCCAGCATCCATAACAACCAAAAAATCTGAGCAAAGTAAGCTTTCCAGTAGAAGTTGGACCATCGTAACAATTTTTCCGAATGTCAACAATCTATTTGCCGGGTCCGGCCGGTGGCCTGGCTACAACAAAATGACTCGTACAGCCTGCTGGAAACCATACTTTGCTCTGATTTTTCAACGAACAATCAACGAACACCAGTGACCACTCGTTGAGTTTCACAGCTTTGCAAACAAACGTTGAATGTTGCTTTAGGACCGATGACGCTTGGTCCTATTACCTCTACAGTACCTCTACAGTACCTCTACAGCGGGGCTACAACACTTCTCCAAACACAGCATTTCGGCGAAATGAACACCTGAACCGATTTATTTTATCATTAACAAACTGGAAATGAGGCTTAAAGTGTAAAATACCGGAATACTCCTTTAACTAACTAACAATACACATCTTAAACACTGTTTTCACTTATAGTAATAGGAAGGTCAGACATCACTTTTTTCCCCGACAGAAACTCGCCTCACATGTGGTGTGGAGTCCGTCACAAGCTTCACCATTTTAACATTTAACATTTGTTAAGGGCAGGCTCCATTGGCAGTTTTATGAAAAATCTATAATTTATGGTTATGGGCCGATAATCAAACCAACGCAGGAAACAACGTTTGTATTGTTGATATGTTCCAAAGAGCAGCTCTGTCAGTAAAACATAGAATTGTACATCTATTTAAAAAAAATATATATACTGTATATTATCAATGCTAATTATAATAATACTCAAACAAGAACTCAACACAAACCGGGCCTACCACCGGGCCACAGGTTTCTGATCAGCACTACATGCTCTGACCACGTTTCTTGTAAAAGCCACACTGCGAAAAAGAAGAAGGATGAAGTCATCAAAACAGAGAGACAATCAGGCCGTGTCTTGGGTTGAGTCAACGTCACCACGGATAACCTCTGTACCTTGATCAGGACCACCACCAGCAGCACCAGGAAGACGAGACCCCCGACAGACCCTCCGATGATGGCTGGCATGGATTTGATCACCTTCTGCTCCAGGACTGGAACGCGCACCTGAGGGGGGGGGGGGCCGAGGGACGGAGCGTCACGAGGACGCACACGACCACTTGTGCGAGAGGAATGGTGATGTCACACCGCTACCTCGGACCACGTCGTGTTGAAACCCACGAGGCGAACGTGCTCCTCAAAGCCCACTCTGGCCAGGGCAGCAACGTAGCCTGATGTTCCCTGATCAGTCCATGAGGAACAGAGGAAGGACGGGAATTTGAGTATCGCACGCACGCACACGCACGCACGCACGCGTATGAGCACACACACGCACACGCACATGACACGCATGCACACGTGCATGCACGCGCAGACGCACATGCACACACACACACACAAATACATGCATTCGCACAGACATTTGCAATGACTAATATCTAATCTGTGAACTAGATCTGTGATCTGTCATGTCATGATTATGAGGTCTACCCACCTCCACATCAATATCTGACATGTGTGCTTTGACGGTGATGTCTTCAAACAGTGTCAGAAGACACTCGACGGTGTACTCTCCCTCCGGCTTCAGAAAGAGGTGACAGCATTGATTTATTCATGAATTCCAACCACAATGAATATGGAGGCGTATTTTTATTACGTTCTAGGAACTAAATTAAGTATACTCACTTGAATTAGTTTACAGTGGTCCTGAAATTCAAAGTGAACAGTGTTTTTAAAATGCAGACTTATCACCATGACACCAGAAACATCCATGAGACGGGGTTGTTGTTGACCTACCTTCGGCTCTACTGAAGACACTTTCATTACACTGAGGACAGTCTTCCTCAGTTTAATATTTACAGTTAATGTTGTGTTATATTTGTTCTCACCGAGGAACTGAAAAGAAGAAATGTGAAAGAAGAAAACTTTCAAAATTGTAGCTATGTTTTAAAAATCCTGACATTGTTTGGATTGATATCAAACTGACCTTAAATGTAAATACGATGTCTTGATTGTCCCCTTTTTCCAACGTTAAAGCGTTTGGGCTGGCAGTCCTACAAAGAAGGTGAATACAATCAATACAAATACTATTGCTATAATCCCTGCGTAGAGAAAGACGTACGTACCCCGCTAGCTGCAGTTTCAAAGCATTCTTAATCCCGAAAGTGTATATTTTCTCATCCAATGTTCGGTGTCCTTCGGTTTCACTAAAATACAAAACAGAACAACCTCATGTCTCTGAGCCCTGGACTAAGATCTGTTGTGATACGACCAACACATGACACACCTGGTGAGACGTGCTTCGATCAAAGCCTGATGCATCTCTGCCTTTTTATCCACAACTTGCCAATGGACGACAAAGTTTGCCTGTGGGGCAATTACGAAAAAGGAGTTGAAATGAGTGCATTGTGCAGAGAGTGAGTGGGTGAGTCAGAGGCTCTGTGAGAGGACCGCCGCACCTGAGCTCCTTTCCTGAAGTGAGGCTGCAACAGGCGACACTTGACCTCAGAGAAAGGTTTTTTCTTTTCATTAGCACACTTAATCCCAGCAGGGGCGGAGTCCTGAGCAGTCCAAGCAGAAACGTGGAGTTTAGACACAGAACGACAACGCTGAGGAACAACGCTGCGTCAGCGCAGAAGGCTTGGGTGTGGTCCGTTACCCCCGCGGTGTGGCTGTACTGCAGGGCGTCAGGATACCGCAACACTAGCATGCTCATATAGGCCTCGTCCCCGCGGTTGGTCAGAACAAAGGATATTGATTGGCTCTTGGTTGATCCGATGACCACGACGTCGTGACTGACGCACCGCGGTGAGATGGGGATCAGAGGGGCAGTGTTTAGGTCACATGAGAACACTGAACTGCGTTTGGTTAAGGGGGAAGGTGTTGGTCTGATAATAAGATTGTATGTGTATATGATCTGTTTTGTTGCAAATGCTATTGGACTCACTTGAGCTTTGAATCTGCCAGCGTTATATTTTCAACACACATACCGCTGCATTTATTGGCAAACGTCACCTGCAATTAAATCCATCATTGACTCTTATCGATCCCAAATGTTTGGGGTCTCATTGTTATGAGTATATCTGTATTACAAGGTACCTTTTCTGTCACCTCCCTGGCAGTCCAATGATCCAACACTCCCCGGGGTTTGGGATCGGCAGAAACATTCAAAGTGAAGCTGAGGCTGACCGCGATGGGAACGTGACAGTCATTGCAGCCCTGAAGAGAAATGTGAATATCGTTCATCAGTAGCTCATACATTCCCAGTGTTTGCCAAGAGCCTGACGGGTGCGTTATTCTCACGCTGAACACCAGGTGGATCGGTGCAGGGCCTTGTTCAGACGCTGTCCAGCTCAAGGCGCCCTCCTTGTCTGCGCTGTTGGAGAATGTCAGTCGCTTGTTGTCTTGCCCCACGTCCACATCGATGTGGTACAAAACCATCAACGGTGCAGCGTCTGGAAAAGAAAGCGAGTCATCACAGTCTGGTTGTGGATTTGGCCCGCGTGTATACAGTGTGGTTCAGGGTTTAGGGTTCTGACAACCACATACCAGCCATCTCTTTCTCCACCTTTGCTTCGAATTCGATGGTCAAGATGACCATCGAACGTGAGGTTTTGTGCCGCCAAGAAAGTGGGATGATTTGAGGCATCAGGGTGAGCTTGGGCTGAATGCGTATGACGGGGAGGGTCCTGGAGACGAACCAGGAGACGCGTGAGGCTCAGCGTACTTTCAAAATGTAATCAGTTACAGAATACACGCTCGTAAATGTAATGTGTAACGTATTCCATTACATTACTCCATTTAAATACTGTAATCTAAATATTTGGATTACATAAGCACTGTTTTACATTTGATCAAGTGTGAATCAAACTACTATTTCCAAGTTTGTAAGACCCATAGGTGATGTCAGCAAAAAAACACGACTTTATTATCGGATAAACTGGAACATTATACTTGTTGTTAATGTTTAAGATCATCTCACAGAAATATTAGAATTTTAGTTCAAAAATGGCAGAAATTCATATAAAAAGGATTCTAAAAGTAACCCCTTCAAATGGCCAAAGTAACTGTATTCTGAATACCACTCAGTGAAGAGGTAACTAAATACAGTTACTCATATTTTGTATTCAGAATACTTCATCCAGAATACATGGATTCAGTTACTTCCCAACACGGTCCATGAACCTGATGAGGCAGAACTGCTTTCCATTCCCCTGGGATCTCAAATACACGCAGTTCAGGTGAGACGTTTCGGATTGAAGTCCGATGTTTAGTGCTGCCACCCACTGGAGGATAGTGACGCTGCCCTCGCTGCCCACACTGATGTAGGGCTGTCTTCCACTGCCCTCCCGCCCTGAGAACGCACTGACCGACTGGCCGAAGTGCCAGAGTCTCATCTCCAAGGCTGCAGCGGAGATCCTCTGGAGAAGGAACATGTATACAATCATTAACCCCCGCACGCGTGACACATCCTGGAGCAGACGACGTGCCAGAGGGACTAATAATAATAATGATGTATTAATGACCACACAGCCAGGCTGGCGGAATGTGGTCTCAGTACAGCTCCTTGGTACAGGTTCCAACATTACATTTAAACATATAACACAAATCCAGACAGACAGACACATTTCATAGTACTTAGGGGGCCATTGGAGTTCAGGATATTGATTGCAGTGGGAACAAAACTGTTTTTGAAGCAGGTTGTGTGTGAGGCCTCCCAGAGGGGGGAGTACCCAGTCCCCTTCGACAGCGGGAGTTGTTTGAAGACGTTGGTGAAAACCTGGGAGTGTTGCGGTCGCAGCCGGTTCAGAACGCCGTTGAAGATGTAGACGCTTCCGGAGCGCCCCCCCGACTGCTCGTGGTCTTCCAGGGGAGCCCCCACCGCCACATCGACACACCCGTCCCCATCCAGGTCCCCCACGCTGGCCACGGCCGAGCCAAACCTGGCGAACCAATACTCGTCCAAGCCTCGCCACTCAAAGTCCTCCCTCTGAAGCTCGCCCTGACAGAGGGGGGGGAGGGGGGGGGGGGGAGGACATCCAGTGTGAAGAAACGTAGAGTAGAGTGCACTTTATTGGTCACACATACACAAGCTACAGCGAGAGTGGACCTCTGCGTTTAACCCCTCCCTGCACGGAGCAGCGCTCACGCACAGTGGGCAGCAGCGGAGCCGCGCTCGGGGAGCGGTTGGGGGTTTGGTGCTTTGCTCAAGGGCACCATACACAAACAATGTGACACCGGGGGGTACAGAGATACAGCACAACATGAGGAGAGGGGAGGGAGAAACAAAGGCAACCCCCAGATTATGCTCCTGTGGGGAGTACAGTGTGGGAACCGGAAAAAGACACTTCTGGATCACAAGCAACGCCGACGTGCGTACCTCAGGTCAACCTGCGTGTCTGCTACTTCGTTTGCTCACCGTTGGCAAGACCTTGTATATAAACACTTTGCCCTCTTCGGCCTTGCGGTGGTGGAACGGCGCCCCCACCAGGAGGAAGTCCGTCACTGTGTTGCCATCAATGTCCACAGCACACAGCACCGACCCGAAGTAGGAACCAAACTAAACGTGGAAACACACGTCACAGGGTGAACGCCGGTGAACGCTGCGCTGTGCAAACAACGCTGGGCGTCGGACACGCAGAGGTGGACCAACCTGTTCCCCCTGCAGCAGCTGGCGTTGTTTCCGATTGGCCCCATCGAAGATGAACACCCCGCCGGTCAGATTGTAGCGAGGGGCCCCTGAGACGTAGAGCAGCCCGGAGGAGGCCATCACTGACAGCACACTGTAGCCTGTAACACGCACACACACACATACATGAACACACACAGACACACACACACACACATAAACCCACACACAGACGCACGCATACATAAACACACACACAGATGCACACATACACACAAACACAAAGTCACATGAACACACACATACAGACACACACACACACCTAAACACACACACATGGACACACACAAACACAGGTAAACATACACGTATAAACACTGACACACACACAGATACATACATGAGCACTCACCCATACACACGCACACACAAATAAACAAGAAAACATGAACACAATCACACATACGGACGTAAACACACACACAGAAGTAGACATTGGTGAGGTGTTGCTGCGGTCCTCCTCAGTCCCGTGCAGCGCGTCGCGGCCTCGCGTCACCTAGGTAGGAGAAGCGATGTTCGTGTGACTCCGCCTCCAGGAAGCTCCCTGCGCTGTAGTCCGGAGGCCTGCTGAGCACCACGCCGCCGCTCCAGTCGTTGGCCCCCACGGCCCCGAACAGCAGGGACCCCTGAGGAGACGCAGCGTCACACACACACACACACACACGCATTCCCTCCCTGACCCCCTCCATGTGCAGAGCCAGCGTCAGAGCAAAGGTTCCTCGGTGACACACGTGTGACGGCGGACTCACGTCAGGCGCAATGTGACTGCTGAAGCCGGCCTGGGACAGCTCGAACCTGAAGCCATCTCCTTCGTTCAATCCTGGACCAATCATGATACGATCAATGTGAAATAGTTCATGATGAAGTTACAGTGTGTAACGCAAGGCAAGGCAAGTTTATTTGTAGAGCACATTTCAGCAGCAAGGCAACTCAATGTGCTTTACATAAATAAAAGCATTCAAATGCAATAAAAGCATAGCAAAAAAACACATAGATATACAGCATTAAAAGCATTCAAATTCAAATACAAGCATATAATCATCAACGGAAAGTTAAGATAAGATCGGCTTAAGGGAAGGCTGCAGCGAGCATAAAGGTCTTCAATCTGGATTAAAAAGTGGTGAGTGAGTTTATTCCAGATATGTGGCCCATAGAAACTGAGCGCTGCCTCCAGCGGTGAGCAGAACCATTCCTCATGCTTACCTTCGATCCCACTCAGGAGGTTGTGTTCCAGTTGGGACAGGATGAGGGTCAGGGCGTTGTAGTTATCCACAAATTTGAGATTTTCCTCTTTTCCAGCAATGTCTGCCATTTCTTTCTTCGCCACGGTGTTATTTACGATATCTCCAACCTATATTTCAGTACCAACAGCGTTACGGATATAATGACATGTTGGATGATGATGATGATTATGCGTTTGTTTCACAGCGCGTCCCTCTGGACCTCTAGAGCAGCCTTACACCGATAGCGAATCTGGTGACTCCCATGCTCTCCAGCCGGCCCAGCGCTGAGGGCAGGTTGGCTCGGTCCCAGTGAGAGATGGCTCCATCTGACAACACGATCATCATCTTCTTGGCAGCTGGGTTCGATCCATTCACAGCAGCAAAGCTATGTTCTCTTCAAAAGAAAGAAAGAACAACATTTGTATATCAATTCACAATTCATTGTTTTGAAAACACCAATGTCGTGACCATAATATATACAGGGCCGGCGCGCCGCACACGCAGAACACGCACCGCGCGTAGGCCACCAAGTGCCTGGGGGGGCACCAAAAAATCAGCACCATAATAATAGTGTGTAAAATGTGTAAAATATGTTAATAGATGGGGGGGGGGGGGGGGGGGGGCGTTGGGCACCCCAAAGGGTAGAGCCCCCCAGTCTAAA